>VDCT01001202.1:0-300000 GCA_009763385.1 Coix lacryma-jobi var. lacryma-jobi | reverse complement strand
CGCAAGTCTTCGCTCGTCGCTGTCCCAGGCTGTCAGCCACCACAGCTGATCCTCAGGCCACCGGTCCCTCAGTCCAAGCCTCACGTCCGCCCTTCGCCACTCTCGGTCCATCGGCACGGCACGTCTCTACTTGACCTTCACCTTGCCTTCGATCACTGTATCTGTGCTCGACACCTGCACAACACAAGCCAAAGAACATGCGCATTATCCCAGTTGACGATCACTCATCACTCGAGACTCGGCATACACCCATGTATCTGCACCCCCCTTCTCCTCTTTTTCCTTGTTCTTTTTCTCTTTTAGCTTCTATACAGTCTTTGTAACCTTCATATTATCCCTTTCGCCTATAAAAGAGAGTGGAGGGCCCTATCTAGGACAACTCAATCAATCGCATTTTTGAACTCAGACCATTCAAACTCATCTCGTTCACTACACAACCCCACACGTATACATCATCGAACTCGCTCACCGAGACCTGGGATCCGCTCCCTCTCTCACCCCACTTATACCCCCTACTACAAGCAACGAACAACAACATCTCACACTTGACGTGACCCCACTTATACCCCCTACTACAAGCAATGAACAACAACATCTCACACTTGACGTAGGGCATTTCTGATCTGAACCAATATACATCCTTGTATTTGCTTTGCACACCATTGAGATCTAGGCTCTATTCGGCAGGAGTTATGAGCCGGGAATAAGCTGAAACGACTGATTTGTTGTGAGAGAAAAATATTGTTTCATGACTGATTTGTACGGATTAAAACTGACTTGTAGCTCAAGCGAACAGAGCCTTAGATGCGCAAATACAAATTTACTCGTTGGATAGACACTGATACCTCTCTTATTATTTTTTTTCTTTAATTAGTAGGAACCTAAGAAAGATAAAAACTACTCCCTCCTTCCAAGAAAACATGCAATTCTAGCACAATACCACGTTTTAGTATCTTACGTTTAAACAATTATAGATAAAAAATATTAATATTTATGATATCAAATAAATATTATTAGATTAACTATGAAATATACTTTTATAGTAAATTATTTGGATTAATAAATATTAATACTATTCACTAGAAACGTGGTCAAACCTGAAGTATCTTTTTGGGCACGAAACCCATAGTTGCATGTATTTATAGACGAAGGGAGTATTAAGTAGTATTTTTTGAGGAAACAAGAAATATATTTAGGAAATAAGAACCAATAGAAACCCTTTCTCTCCGCTTGTAAACAGTAATCCATTGTCGAGTTTTTAGGCGATTTCGAGACAACTTCAAATATATTGTATTAGCAAATTCTAAGCCTAACATATTATCTCAACTTCTCATCCCCATGACAGATTTAGAGTTTGCTTGGCAACTTGAATTTTAATTGCCTCTCTGAGAGCCATCCACAACCTCTATGTAGATCCCCCAGACTACTTTTTCCTTTCCAGAGTCGATACTGGCAGATCTTGATTGTTCATGAAAAATGTTTTGTTCGCCAACCTTCTCTACTTTGATCGCTAATGCATGAGATGTAGGAAAGTATGAGGTGCCTGCCTTGCTCCAGGCATCTAAGGCCACCTAGAATGACAATCTTTTTTGTGTCTCCCATCTTCTTGAAAGGATTTGACCTTCGTTGAGCACAAACCGGTGCTCGCGTTCCACCTTCTTTTTTCGCAATCGGGTCATTTACCCATATTTTATTAAGAGGAAAGACCTAAATAAGGGTCGGTAACCGGATACAAAGGACTCGCAAGTAATCCACGAATTACTCTCGGAATCCCCAATGAAAGGATCAAGATGCCCAAGAGGGAGGGTGAATTGGGCTTTTCTAAAAATTCTTGCGACAATTAAAACCTATCAAGCCCAATTAACCCCTTGTGCCTAGAAGTGTGTCTCTCTAAACTCTACCGCACAAAAGACTATCACTAAACCATTTCTACTCTAGCATGGCAATTTAAATATGGATGAACAAGTAAATTGCGGAATTGAATTGCTCAAATGTAAATGTGTAAAGAAAGAGAGTAGAGATGACTCGACAATCTTTTTGTCGAGGTATCGAGGTGTCGGCACACCCCCTAGTCCTCGTTGGAGCACCCCGCAAGGGGTATCGCTCCCCCTTGATCCGCGCAAGAATCAGTGTCACTATGAGCTGATTCTTCGCCACTCCGGCCCGGTGAATCGCTCACTACCAGTCACAATCTTGCTTGGGTCATCCACAATGCCTCCGGATGCTTTCAAATCTTCACGATCACCACCAAGTCGTCTAGGTGATGCCGATCACCAAGAGTAACAAGCTAGAATTCTCACTTGACCAAGACAAGGCCAAAGAGATGGATGGATGCACACTTGCTACTCTCTTTCACTAATGAGGTCACTAATTCTCACAATTAGGAATTCTCTTAACCTCACTAGGGCTCTTGCTCTTCCTTTCTCTCTCAAGGTGTTTCTCAGCAGAATGAAATGGCAAGAACGCTCTAATGCAGGAGGTCAGGAGGGGGAGGAGTATAAATACTACCCCAATCGGCCATCCAAAAGAGCACTGAACAACACAGTTTTTAGGGGCATCGGACGCGCCGATGCCCTCGACCCAACGATCAACTGTACTTTCTGTCAGACTATCTTACGGAGCATCGGACCTGGGCAGCGTCCGATGCCCTCGCCTCAGACACGTCTGATGCGAATCTGACCTCTCTGAAACCTCTCTGCATGGACATCGGACGCTGGCCCTCAACATCCAATGTGCCCCTCAGGGCACTCTCTCAGAACAGTGGCACAAGCGCATCCCATGTGACAACATCAGAGCGTCTGATGCCACGCACCAGAGACTCTCAAGTCTAGTGAGCATCGGACGCGCGTCCGATGCCCACTAGGCCAGCGTCTGATGCCCTTTTCAAGGGCAAAACCAACTCGGATCGTGACGCGGCCTTAACGACTTTTCATCCTCACGACATAAGGGCTCTCTCTGAGCTACCTAGGGCTATGAAATAACAAGTGTGCACCACACCTACCTCAATAGACTCATCTAGGTCAAGCTACTGATTCACGCTCCCCTTTATAGTATGGCCAAAGGAAAATAAAGACCTAAGACTACCTAAGTGTCCTCCAACACCATATGACACTTAGCCTAGTCTACCACCGTCTTCGTCGTCCGTCCTTTGAAAACCAAAACGATTTCCATCGCCAGGGGACATGAACGCCATATGCCCGTATCGTCGCCATTACCGTGACCTAACTCATCCCTATTTCTGCAAAACACACGTTAGTCACAGTAATCTTGTGTTTCATCCAATCACTGAAACCCACTAGGGGCCAAGATGCGTTCAATCTCCCCCTTTTTGGTGATTGATGACAACACGACCTCGAGTATAGAGAGAAGAGGTTTTCAATATCATGACATGTATGAACTTGCGATAAATAAGAGAAAATGATTAGGGGCAAGCTCATACATATCATGTCAACAACCTGCACTCCACGAGTTAGAGTGAAAAGCATGTGCAAGAGTAATAGAGCTCGAATACCAAATGAATATGAATTAAGCACAAGTAATTGAGTGAAACGAAATGACATGTCATATAAGATATCATAGTGAGCACAAACATGTCACAAGGTTTAGAGCAAAAGACGCGATATGCAGAGCGTATGTGAAGCATAACACATCAAAAGAGTCAAATCCCTCTCACATCGCTCCCCCTATCGCTATACTCGACCACTCTCCCCCTTTGGCGTCAAACACCAAACTAAGCGTCGGAGGGCGGAAGTGGCGCAGACGAGTTAGGAGCCGAGGCCTCCGGAGTACGCTGAGTGAACTCGAACTGCTGTAGTAGCACCTCAGAGTCTGACGAAGAAGACTGTGCAGTCTGACCCTCTGTAGCTGGACGCTATGGAGAAGCGGTCGGGGTCTGATCTGGCTGAGCTAACTGCTCTAGCTGCTTTGTCTGCTCAGCCTGCTGGGTGCCCACAATCTCTGTCACAGTCGTTGTAGCTATGCCCGCCTGAGCCTTGGAGTGTGGAAGCTCTAGAATAGTAGATAGCTCAGGCTGCACTGCCGTCATGGTCTCGGACTGGACTGGCTCAGTCTGCTCGGAGGACACGATGACGCTTGGTAAGGTCTTGATGGTAGAAGTCACTAGAGCCGTCGATGTCTGAGCTGAAACAGGCAAATCTAGAGTGGGTAGCCCGGTGAGCTCACTGAACGTGGCAGACAAGTCACGCGTCACGGTAGTGATCGTCGTGAATAGGGACTCTATCGGACGTGGCGTGAAACCCATGTGAAGCGGACTAAAGAGCGGGGGCCCTCTAGGTGGAGTGGTGTACCAGGTGGACTGGGAGGGACCCGAGAACTGCGGAAGCTGGCTGGATTGTTGATGCTGCTGTGGTGGAACAGGTGGCAGCCACTGAAGCTGCTGCTGAGGTGGAGGCTGCTGCCACTGCAACTGAGGAGGTCCACTCATGATCCTCTCCATGAAGCTTAGAGTCTGCTGCTGTAGCTCCATCATGTGCCGCTGAAGGGCGTCAGACCGCTCCTGTGCCTATTGTCGGGCAAGAGCCGGAGCCTGTGCAAGTCGCTGCTGCCCCTGGGCCAACCGCTGGACATCCTGTGTCATAGTCTGCTACTGCTCCTCCATCCGAGATAAGATAGCAAGTAAAGCTGGATCGGAGGAAGCAGTACCAGACGTCCCGGCCTCAGTGTCGTGAGGACGTGGCTGAGTGTGAGGCGGGAGCTGATAGTCCTCGTCAAAGGTGTCGGTGGGGTCCTCGGCGACGAACTGTCCCTCGCCCTCAAGGTATGCAAGCTCTCTCTCTCTCTCTCTCTCTCTCTCTCTCTCTGCGAGGACTCTAACGACCTCATTGAAAGGTCGAGATGGCGGACTAGAGGGGGGTGAATAGTCCTTTTTTAAATTAAACGTAGTGGCTAACCGAAACAAATCCGGAATTAAAACTATCGGTCTAGCCAAGACTACACCCCTCTACCTATACTCTATGACACCTTACAAAAGATCCTAAACAAAGCAAATAAGGTGTCGGGCTAGCTAGAGCTCACCTAACCAATTCTAGAAGCAAGGTCACACAAGCCTATGCAACTAGTACTTCAAGCACAAGGGAGCTCCTATGCAATCTAGCAAGCAAAGCACAAAGCCTAAGCTCACTAGCAATGCTCAATAACAAGGCTACACAAGCCAAATTAGAGAGCTCAACTTAGCTACACAAACTAAGCAACTACAAAACACTTAGCACAAGGATTAGTATTGCAATACAAGCTAGTGAAACAGCAGGCAGTCGGTACTACCGGGCTATAGGCCGTACTACCGACGCCGGTACTACCGACGTCGGTACTACCGGGCTTTACGGCCGGTACTACCGAGCACCTGCAGGGAGCTACGAAATCAAGGGGATGAGATGCAATCTCAGATCTAGCAATTACCCCACTTCCCTAGAGATGTAGATGACGATTGTAGCTTCCCCAAGTCTTCGTTCCTTGCAAAAGGTAGATCGAGTCTTCCCAACCTAAGATAGAGTGATGGAGGGAGGAAGAAACACGAAGAACACAAACAAGCGTAATATGCAAGGAACAAGAATAATAAGAGCAACAAGAGACGGGGACACAAGATTTTATCCCGAGGTTCACTTGGTTGCCACCAAGCTAGTCCCCGTTGAAGCAAGGCCAAGGTTGTCGCGATCCTCTCGCTAGTGGTGATACTAAGCCAACTCTCCACGATGGAGTGCTCACCAAGAGCTCTAGCTTTCGATCCGGCCGGACCCACTGGCGCTCTTCACGCCTCTTCGCCACTAGAGTTGCTCTTCGCGATCTCCCGCGGGGCGAGCACAATGCCCCTCACAAATCTTCTCCGGAGCCACGCACAATCTTCACGCGGGCTTCACGACGGAGACAAGCACCAAGCCGTCTAGGAGGTGGCAACCTCCAAGAGTAATAAGCACCACTGGCTTGCAACTCGAACACCTAGTGCCACTCGATGCTATCTCACAAAGCAACGCACTAGGATCGCTCTCTCACACAATCGGATAAGCACTAAAGCATATGTGTGTTAGAGGGGTCGCTAGCACATCCACACAAGCCACCAAGGCTATGGAGTGCTTAGCCAACTTGACCAACCAGCCCAAGGCCGGTCCCAACGACTATATATAGCCCCAGGGGCAACTAGCCGTTATGCCCCTTCACTGGGCATTCTGCGCAATGGTCGGTAGTACCGACCCCCTTGGGCGGTAGTACCGACAATGTCAGATCTAGCCGTTACACCCGACGCGTGACCAACGAAACAACCGACCCCCTAGTCGATACCTCCGATGGTCGGTAGTACCGGTCCTACGGCAGTACTACTGACAGGTGTTGACACCAGAATTTGGCAAGGTCAATCCGAGCAAAGAGGGATTGGCTGATGATATTGATGACGGAATATTTCGTCGATATTATGTTTTGAGCGACCAAAAGTGAGCTAAACACCAGATCGATTCCCTTGTCGATTGAGTCTTGAGCATGCTAGGGATGTGCGTGTGGAGATTGTTAATATTTAAATACGGGCTCTCGTACGAAAAGCATTGATGATTTTTCTTTGAGAAAGATGAGGGCGGACTTTAATTCACGAACAACGTAAAAGCAGCCAGAAGGCTTTATTCGGCAATGAACTATGCAAGATACAAGGAAAGGAAGTCAACTGGCTAGTTCTTGTTGCATTGGAATTATCGTGCCCGGAAGCAAGCAAGAGGCTAAATGTGCACGGGAAATATACAGATACGTATCAATATCAACAGTGATGCACGACCAATTAAGATATTTGTCCATGTTTATTCAAAGTCTCATGTGCAAATATGGAAGGCATCAAGATACGTACCAGCAAGATGTGCCCGTACCAGAGTTTTGCCAAGACACGTTATTAGAAGGGATTTTACGTAAGGGAAGTTAGAGTCCATGTATCTTTTATTTCCTTTTTAGATATCTTTAGAGTCAAGTTTTGTACGACATGAGTAGTTCGTAGTCTTCCAGGACTCGTATTCGCCCGGGTATAAATATAAACCCTCTGCCATTGTAAAACTGTTCACAACCACATCAATACAACCGGCCCCGTGCCACCTTCGAGTCCTTATAGTCGTGTCGTCGAGTTCTTCGAGAGAATCATCGATCCGTCGACCTCCGTAAGTACGGCAACCTTGTTATCATGTCTAGTATCATGCGGTGGATTTAGATATGATGCAAGTAGTCTCGTATGTTAAGCTTAGTATCGTGCGGCGGATTTAGGCTTATGACGGGAAGTTTTTACCTATGACTTGTATCGTGCGGCGGATTGAGTCATGAGTAAGAATAGTTATCGGTTCTGTTAGATTTGGCAGATCTAATAGATTCATTAAGCTATCACGTGTTATATGTTTATTTATTTAACTCGTCAATACTTTTGCCCAATCTAGATTGATCTTCGTTTGGCCTTGTTGCCGAGTTTGCTTGTGCTTTGCTAATTATAAGATCATGATGGCCGAATCGACTTTCAATCTAGGTTGTTACATGTTGCGGGTTCATACATGCCGATCATGTTTAGGCTTTGATAGAGGCTGGGTGCCGTGCGGCAGGTACAGGTTTTAGATTAGTTTAATCATGCTCTGCCTGTGTGTTTTCTTCTTCATGGACCCCAGTTCGGCTAGTTTGCCGATTCTGGTTAAGCTTACATGAGTAATGAGTATGTATAGATCTATTCAGATGTATGTGTGCTTTTAGATTCTTATAATTAGATTGTATCATGCGGTGGATTAATCTAATTATAAGGAGTGGTGTAGATTTATAGCAAGTGGTATCATGCGGTGGATTAGCTTTGCTTGAGTTTATACCTGACGGGTTTATGAAGGCTGGACGTGCGGCAGACTAGCTGGATTGGCCTATGCATATGTTATCTGAATAGATTTGTATTTACATGTTACCTCTTTTATTCTTTTGTCACGTATGTATTCGGCATTCGACACGTTTACATGCTTTCTCTTTATACTTGCCGAATGACATATTAAACCTGTTGCGACAAACAACTTCTATAGCTGTGTGCCGTCGTGATTGTCCAAAGCCAAACATTGGAACTGTCTGGTTTCACCCAGCATGTTTCAAGGTATTCTCACACTTTTGTCCCTTGTTGGTTCTCAGGTCAAACCGACTGGCACGTCTCCGGCTTCGATACACCCCGGGCTCCCGATTGAAGCTAGCCTCGTTCGGCTTGCTATGTGCCTTGACGCAAGGTGACGATTTTTGCGTCAACACACTTTTTGGCACGCCCGGTGGTACAACAATCGTCTGATTAGAAGTCAGATGTCTATTGGCTTATATTTCATCAACAAGGATCGGCCAAGAAAAGTCAACAACAATATTCTACACTTAGCCGATAATCTTCCAATATAAGATTATGATGATATTTTTCCTACTGACATCGGTTTCAAGACATCAAATTGATCTCCTAATTGGAAGCCTAGAAACTGGAACGCTGAATAACAGTTGCGCCGTAAATGGGCCTATTCAGTTATTTGAATCTGCTATTCAAGATAGTCACAAGCCTATCACATACATATGTGGAATTGGATGAGATGGTTCTGGTGGTTACTTTGTCTATGCACAAGTGATTGAAAGGAAAAGACAATTCGGGACATCAGCTTTGGAGAAGAAAAACAGCCGATCGTGAACCTTGTGTATACAATGTGCCATTTGTCAGCTACCTATGGTACACATATTGTGTTGTGAAAATTTAGAGGATTTAAGTTCGGGATGTACTGTTGAAACTGGAAGGGAAGGCAGCACCCGCTAGATGATATGCAATTGAAGTCGATGAATACATGAAGACAAGCCAGTATGCTAGTTGAAAGTATATTGGCTATATTGAAAATATATTTTACATCGAGTTGATCAGTAGGTCAATTAAATGCATCGGCTTTTTAAAGTATCAGACTTATAATAATAGTCGATGTGTGTCTAGGTCAAAGTTCCCGGACATTATTCAATATAGAAATTACTAAGGAGCTAAGAGGTCACAAGTACATATATCTGTGTACTATAAGAATCTAAGCATACCATGAACATGATGCTAATCGGCTACATAGAGCCGATAATGTTGCAGTCCCACTTCTACGTACACACATGCAAGATTAATCTACTGGATTTGAGCATTGTACTTTTATATGGCTGCATGTTGGTAATGGTGTTGCTTATTACATGGAGATCGGCAATTCTAAAGCTGAAATCGGCTATCAACCTTGAGGTTCAAAGCACTAGACCCTCTCCTCAATGCATGCATATTGCTCTTGGAAAACAATCAGCCGATCTTTATGTGTGGCATTTTCGAGTTACCACTCACGATCATGGCAAGTATTTTTAGAAAGCTACCAGTCGATACATGGTATTTGTGCAGCAGCGAAAGCAGATCGAACTAGCCACAACCGAAACAGTGTTCACTTCGGTTTATAAAGAACATACAAGTCCTACTCGGATTAGCTGAACGAAGCGAGTATTTTTGGTATCCCAAATATGAATGCCGGACTGATAAACCAAAAAGTAAATGGAGCTCTTGCTTCCTCACTTCCATCGGCTAAAAAGTTGATATGGTGACCAATCGGAAACAAACGTGTTAAGTTCATAGCCGATGGATGAAATTTTACTCTGTGGTTGAATATTCTATTAACTTGTTAGTCAAGCTCGTTCATAATGGTCGTGATTAATCTGAATATTGGTCGTTCGAGAATAGGATTGGCTCCAAAGATAGATATACAGGGATCGGCCGGGAGGCCACGAGTTCTTATTATTCGGCAAGAAGAGTCACGGAGTATGTTGAGTTGATCAGGCTCAGAGTTGAGAAAGACGAGATAGATAGCCGATCATCAGTTAACCAAAAATTATCTATTGATGGAGATTGGACTCGCCACACATGTACATTACGCAACATCAAGTGATTCATCATGAAGAAGGACAAGATGAATGACTTCCATTGACTCCTTCATCTTCAACGATGGTTGTGTGACTCTACCCTTATTTTTCAAACAATGTTGAAGTTTAGAATTAAAAAATATTAAAAGGCAAAACTTATGATGTTGCATCTCCATGATAAATTAAATCTTGAGAATAATATCATATATGATATAAATAATGTTCTAGCTTATCTATTGTTGAAATGATAAATGTATACTCTGTTTTATGTTTTACCCGTATCTAATTTATAGCTTTGATTTCTCTAAGTTTGAGTTTGGTGGTTATAATATTTATCTAGAAATCTTTGATACTTGTGGGTCGCATAAAGTTTAAGCTTTGTCTAAAAGTGATCGTAAAATATGAATGAGAATGGAATTTGCTATAACATTATTCTAAGAGATACTTTAATTCTGGAGAATTCATAAAATAAAATTTTCTTAAATGTCATATTGAGCTTTGTCAAACTGTTGAGACTTCTAGTGAGATTATAGTCATATTCCCAAGATCAAGATTTACAATATAATTAATAATATCTTGTGCATGCACTCTTTCTTTGATTAAAGTTTATGAGGCTATTTTTGCTCTAAAAAAACTCAGAAATAAAAAAATGACGGGACGTGTCCGCCAGAACTGAGTTACAAAAATAACGGTCACGTGATCGCCAGATAAAATAAAAGATGACCAAAGGTCCAGTAGCCTCATATATTTAAAATGACTAAGAGAGAATGATATGTAGAAGAACAAAAATCTTACTCGCACTTCTTGATCTGAGTATATGACTTGTATCTCCTTATAGTCCAGTTTTGACTTTGCATATTGTGTGATATCTTTCGTACTCGGAAATAAAACTGACGAACAAGTGTTCGCCGAAACCGAGAAGAATATAAAAAACTCCAGAAGAAGAGTGTTCGAAGAATAAAACCGAGAAGAATATAAAAACTCCAGAAGAAGAGTGTTCGAAGAATAAAGATAAGCAGTTCTGTTTTTTGTTTGTTTTGCGATTTGCTGACAGATTTAGTTAAAACTAAAAGCCCCATGGTTGAATAGAAAGAAGGATAGCTAGAATACCGTTTTATTCAATTTAAGAGAAATCTTAGTTATAAATGTGATACTCTGAGATATAGTCAGCATTGCAGCATCTTCTGATCAACAACAAAATGGAGAACTATTATATTTATAATATATATATATATATGCATTTACTGTTAACCTATTTCCACATGTATTGGAGGTTTATTATTTTACAGGAAAATTGTGGGAATTCGGCGAGATCACGCTATTGTTCCAGTGAGTTCCTCGGCTTCTTGGAAGAAACATTGATATATTATAGATCATCAGTTGGTAATCTTAAGAAATATTTCATCAGCTACTGAGAGAGCCGATTGTAGAAGACTACTACTAATGTTGAATCTACAGTCCAAGTCAATCAGTCTATTGGCAACCAGTCAAGGATATCAAGTTATACAGGCGACCGATTGTGATTATAAAGTCAGGAAGTCAGGTCGAAAGAAGGTAATCGGTGTGGAGCACATGCAAAGGTCAGAAGACATCAACTTAGAAAGAGCAGATCAATAGACTGAAATAGTTTGAAGCATGAAGAATTCATACTCCGAACTCGGGGGGCCTGTGTTGACACCAGAATTTGGCAACGTCAATCCGAGCAAAGAGGGATTGGCTGATGATATTGATGACGGAATTTCGTAGATATTATGTTTTGAGCGACCAGAAGTGAGCTAAACACCAGATCGATTCCCTTGTCGATTGAGTCTTGAGCCATGCTAGGGATGTGCGTGGGAAGATTGTTAATATTTAAATACGGGGCTCTCATACGAAAAGCATTGATGATTTTTCTTTGAGAAAGATGAGGGCGGACTTTAATTCACGAAACAACGTAAAAGCAGTCCAGAAGGCTTTATTCGGCAATGAACTATGCAAGATACAAGAAAGGAAGTCAACTGGCCAGTCTTGTTGCATTGGAATTATCGTGCCCGGAAGCAAGCAAGGGGCTATAATGTGCACGGAAAATATACAGATATACGTATCAATATCAACAGTGATTGCACGACCAATTAAGATATTTGTCCATGTTTATTCAAAGTCTCATGTGCAAATATGGAAGGCATCAAGATACGTACCAGCAAGATGTGCCCGTACCAGAGTTTTGCCAAGACACGTTATTAGAAGGGATTTTACGTAAGGGAAGTTAGAGTCCAGTATTTTATTTTCTTTTTAGATATTTCTTTAGAGTCAAGTTTGTACGACATGAGTAGTTCGTAGTCTTCCAGACTCGTATTCGCCCGGGGTATAAATATAAACCCTCGGCCATTGTAAAACTGTTCACAACCACATCAATACAACCGGCCCCGTGCCACCTTCGAGTCCTTATAGTCGTGTCGTCGAGTTCTTCGAGAGGAATCATCGATCCGTCGACCTCCGTAAGTACCGACAACCTTGTTATCATGTCTAGTATCATGCGGTAGATTTAGATATGATGCAAGTAGTCTCGTATGTTAAGCTTAGTATCGTGCGGCGGATTTAGGCTTATGACGGGAAGTTTTACTATGACTTGTATCGTGCGGCGGATTGAGTCATGAGTAAGAATAGTTATCGGCTCTGTTAGATTTGGCAGATCTAATAGATTCATTAAGCTATCACATGTTATATGTTTTATTTATTTAACTCGTACAACACTGTTGCCCAATCTAGATTGATCTTCGTTCGGCCTTGTTGCACGAGTTTGCTTGTGCTTTGCTAATTATAAGATCATGATGGGCCGAATCGACTTTCAATCTAGGTTTGTTACATGTTGTGGGTTCATACATGGATCATGTTTAGGCTTTGATAGAGCTGGGTGCCGTGCGGCAGGACAGGTTTTAGATTAGTTTAATCATGCTCTGCTGTGTGTTTCTTCTTCATGGACCCCAGTTCGGCTAGTTTGCCGATTCTGGTTAAGCTTACATGAGTAATGAGTATGTATAAATCTGTTCAGATGTATGTGTGCTTTTAGCTTCTTATAATTAGATGTTCATGCGGTGGATTAATCTAATTATAAGGAGTGGTGTAGATTTATAGCAAGTGGTATCATGCGGTGGATTAGCTTTGCTTGAGTTTATACCCGGGTTTTATGAAGGTGGACGTGCGGCAGACTAGATGGATTGGCCTATGCATATGTTATCTGAATAGGTTTTGTATTATAAGTTACCTCTTTTCGTCTTTTGTCACGTATGTATTCGGCATTCGACATGTTTACATGCTTTCTCTTTATACTTGCCGAATGACATATTAAACCTGTTGCGACAAACAACTTCTATAGCTGTGTGCCGTCGTGATTGGCTTCCCAAGCCTTACATATGGAACGGTCTGGTTTCACCCAGCATGTTCCAAGGTATTCTCACACTTTTGTCTCTTGTTGGTTCTCAGGTCAAACCGACTGGCACATCTCCGGGTTCGATACACCCCGGGCTCCCGATTGAAGCTAGCCTTGTTCGGCTTGCTGTGTGCCTTGACGCAAGGTGACGAATTTTGCGTCAACAACAGGGAACTCCTTCGCCTTCGGAACTTCCAACGGTCGGTAGTACCAGCCCTATGGTGGTACTACCGACAGGCCAACATTGGATCTACACAGAGAGCATCCAAATTCTCTTCTGACCTCGGTACCACCGATGGTCGGTAGTACCGGCCCTATGGCGGTACTACCGACAGGCCAAATCTGGCCACTTCTAGATAGCCTGCAAAACCCTTCAGAACCATGGTACCACCGACCCTCTGGTCGATACTACCGACCCTCTGGCGGTACCACCGCCAGACCACTTCAGACTCAACACAGAGAAGGTTGCACGCAACACCCTTGGGCGGTACTACCGACCCCCCTGGGCGGTACTACCGACCATACTCAGAAAACTTCCTTTTCTTCTCTGTGTTGATCCAAATCAACTCCAACAACTTCTCCTTTGCAAATGTGCCAACCCCACCAAGTGTACAACATCATGTGCATGTGTGTTAGCATTTTCACAATCATTTTCAAAGGATTTTTCTTTCACTCATAACGCCACTCGATCTTAGTAACATCGCAAAGTTAGATCGCTCAAGTGGGCACTAGATGACCGATATGCAAACAAGTTGCTCCTCTTAATAGTACAGCCATCTATCCTAAACCGGTCATAATCTTCTCTACACACCTTATGACCGGTGAAATGAAATGCCCTACAAGTATACCTTTGCCTTGCGCATTCATTCCATCTCCTCCATGTGTTGATGCAAACATGCACCAACCTTGATCAAATGATATGATCCACTTCATATCATCACATGGCCTCCATGGTCCATCGATCTTGACATCACTTGCTCTTCACCATCGCTTCGGTCCTTCGGCGCCAAATCTTGCTTAAGCCACCCGACACTCGGTGCCAACGGCTTCAAAGCCTCCAACTTGCCCTTCACCTTCGCAACCGGTCCATCAAGCCAAGTCTGCCTTGATCTTCACCATCTTAGCCACATGACCACATGTCATGTTTCATGTGCATTAAGCTCCTTCTTCACATGTGTGAGCCTTGCAGCATCCTTCAAGCCATTTCTCCTCTATGGCATATGTTGCTCACACATGATCACCTGTGGACTAATCACCTATGTAATTCACTTTAAACACATATTAGTCCACCTAAGTTGTCACTTAATTACCAAAACCAAACAAGGACCTTTCACTCATCCTGCTCCTGAGCTAACTCGGGCACGCCTGGGCGCTGTCTCGAGCTGGACGGTCGTTGCTGCTCCTACTGCTGCATGCGGTCCCGATTGTGTCCTAGTAGCTGACTCATGTTGTACTCAGGGAACACGGTCACAGAGCTGGTGAGTGATTGTCATGGGTCTGTCCCTGTAGTGATAGCTACCTTCCAAAGGATATAAGAGATCCAGTGCGCGTAAGGTAGCTGCCTACGAGCCTTGATGCCCTTTGCCACGGTGTCCTCCATCTCACACAGGATCGTATCCCAAATATCAAACTCCTGTTGCCTAACCATATATGCAAGAAGCCACAACTGAAGACGCGACAAGCCCTCCTTGAAATCAACCCTTAGAAGCAAGGTCCGACGCAAGACCTCGTTAAGGATCCGAGTCGAAGGAGTAAGATCCTTAGGTGCACGACTCGAACCCTCGCCAAAAGGCTCTCTAAAGCACAGACGCACCAAGTCAGTCGTCGGCTGCTCTCCGCCGTGAGGGCGTCTGAGTGGCTCTGTCCGGCCATAGCACAAGTCATGGATCCGGGTCTCTCAATGATGAAGTCTGAACCAGTCTCGGATCTCTGACGAGAACAGCCTGTAGTGCTCTCCTCTGAAAGCAAACTCAATAGTCTCCCTGTCTGGGTGAACCCACTGAAAGGATCAAGATGCCCAAGAGGGGGGGGTGAATTGGGCTTTCTAAAAAATTCTTGAAACAATTAAAACCTATCAAGCCCAATTAACCCCTTGTGCCTAGAAGTGTGTTTCTCTAAACTCTACCGCACAAAAGACTATCACTAAACCATATCTACTCTAGCATGGCAATTCAAGTATGGATGAACAACAAGTAAATTGTGGAATTGAATTGCTCAAAAGTAAATGTGTAAGTAATGAGAGTAGAGATGACTCGACGATCTTTTTGCCGAGGTGTCGAGGTGCCGGCACACCCCTAGTCCTTGTTGGAGCACCCGCGCAAGGGTATCACTCCTCCTTGATCTGCGCAAGGATCAAGTGCTCACTATGAGCTGATTCTTCGCCACTCCGACCTGGTGAATCGTTCACTTACGGTCACAAGCTACCTTGGGTCATCACAAAGCCACCGGATAATCACCAAGCTTCACGATCACCACCAAGCCGTCTAGGTGATGCCGATCACCAAGAGTAACAAGCTAGAACTCTCACTTGACCAAGACAAGACCAAAGAGATGGATGGATGCACACTTGCTACTCTCTCTCACTAATGAGGTCACTAATTCTCACGATTAGGAAATCTCTTAACCTCACTAGGGCTCTTGCCCTCCCTTGCTCTCTCAAGGTGTTTCTCAGCAGAATGAAATGGCAGCAAACACTCTAATGGAGGAGGGGGAGGAGTATAAATACTCCCCCAACCGGCCATCCAAAAGAGCACTGCACAACACGTTTTTCGGGGGCATCGGACGCGCTGATGCCCTTGACCCAATGGTCAACTGTACTTTTAGGTAGACTATTTAAAGGAGCATCAGACGCTGGGCAGCGTCCGATGCCATTGCATAGGACGCGTCCAATGCGAATCTGACCTTTCTGGAACCTCTCTGCATGGACATCGGACACTGGCCCTCAGCGTCTGATGTGCCCCTCTGGGCACTCTCTCGGGAACAGTGGCGCGGGCGCGTCCGATGTGACAACATCGGAGCGTCTGATGCCACGTCGCCAGCACACTCAAGTCTGGTGGACATCGAACGCGCGTCCGATGCCACTAAGGGCAGCGTCCGATGCCCATTTCAGGGCCGAAATGACTTCAGATCGCGACGCTGCCTTAATGACTTTTCATCCTCACGACATACAGGGCTCTCTCAAAGCTAGCTAGGGCTATGAAATAACAAGTGTGCACCACACCTACCTCAATAGACTCATCTAGGTCAAGCTACTAATTCACGCTCCCCTTTATAGTATGACCAAAGGAAAAACAAAGACCTAAGACTACTAAGGGTCCTCCAACACCTTATGACAATTAGCCTAGTCTACCACCGTCTTCATCGTCCGTCCTTTTAAAACCGAAACGATTTCCATCGCCAGGGGACATGAACTCCATATGTCTGTATCATCGCCATTACGATGACCTAACTCATCCCTGTTTCTGCAAAACACACGTTAGTCATAGTAATCTTGTGTTTCATCCAATCACCAAAACCCACTAGGGGCCAAGATGTGTTCACCCATAGCGAGGCATAGAACTGAAACACTCAGTCCTTTATATACGAGCCAGACCGCCCCAGAAGGCTGCAAACCAGGTAAAAATGTGAGTATGGGGCGAATCTGCTCTCCAGCTGCGATAACCACTGCCTCCAGAGGACAGACTCTCTATGAACGCAAACAAATGTCGACGTTCCTATAACCCTGGTAGTGTCGGGGGAACGCCAAAGGGGTACCCCCAATCAACGCAAAACAAATAGGTTAAACCTAGAACACCAATTAAAAACCCAGCTAAGCTAACCTCCCAAGAAACCAACCCCCCTCGGAGCCTGCAACGCTGGCACACCACCAGGGAGCTTAGACTGTCGAGACCTTACCGGCCACCTCCTGGTAGCCACCCCTCGAACCCGCAACAGTGTGTATCGCTCCTCGGGACTCGCGCGGGGACCTCGAGCCCCACCAGCACGATAGCCTATCCCTCGGGGCTCGTCTCGATCTAGGCCTCGAGCTGGAGCTCAACCTTCACTCACCCGAGCCCTCAGCGCACGGCTCGAGCGAGTGCGCCACTTACCCTTCGAAGCCCTCCACGAGGAGGAAGCTTCCTGCTCCCTAACCCCATACCGCGCATTTAATGCGACCACCTACTCCAGTCACGTCCTCTGCAGCCCGACGTGTACCACAGTGACCAGGGCAGAGTCCCGTCTCATTTTCACCACAAGCATGGGCAAAAAGGTGCCAGTACGGCACTCTAAACCCATACCCTACACTGTCGCACGTCCAAACCACGTCTCGAGGCCCGGTTTCCTGCTGCTCAATCGGGTTTCCCGGGACTTGCCCATAACTGCGGGGACTCGAGCCCCCCGTAGGCGCCCACCTCCAGGCCGGCTCTGAGCCCCTCGAGCCCTGACTACTTTCATGCTATTGGAGGATAGGTACCCCAAGACCCGGAGGGACCCCGCCGTGTCCTGTACGTGCCGGGATGGGCGGTGCACGGCCTCCACGTCGCCACGCTCAAGTCCGCACCCGGGATGGAGGCCATGCTCAAGGACGCCCCAACAGCAAACCCCCACGTCGGCTACAATGTCTTCGACAAGACAGGGTTCCTACCCTTCCCCGTATTGGGCACCATACGCCCCGACACCTGTAATACCCTTGTGTAACCCTGGCTTCCCCTTGCTCTATAAAAGGGGACACCAGGGCCCTCAGTCCACGGTTACACAACTCCGACGGACACGTTAGAACGACAATACGCCCATACACCCTCATACGCGAGTCCGGACCCGGTCCGCGCTCGCCAAGCTTGTATTCGCCCCTGTACAAGCACTTAGGTGCAAGTAATACAAGAACCTCCTCCCCGCTGGATGTAGGGCCTTCTTTGCCCGAACCAGGATAAATCCTTGTGTCATCTTGCATCACCATCCAGGAAGAGAGCACGCGATCATATTACTAGTTGGTGTCATACCCCCGGGTTCGAAACACGACAGTGGCGCGCCAGGTAGGGCCTTCGCGGTCGAGTCGGTTTCTCAATGTTCCTGGATGGCTGCTTCGCTCCCTGTTTTGTTCTCTGCCGGTTGCCGTGTGGTTGTGTCGATCAGCTCGAGCTTCCTCGAGGGTCCCGTGCGTCATCCACGCGAGTTCCGGCCACGACAACGGCAACGAGCTGACCTGCTCTCAACGGAGGCCCGAGTGGAGGGCGTGGAACAGCACCCCGTGCGAGGAGCGAGCACGTCGCCCACCACCACGCGTTGCCACCCCATGAGCGGTGCCGTCGTCACCATCGTCGCCAGGCACAGGCGGGGCCAGCGGCGTACACCCACTTCCCCGTGGCCGGCGCGGAGCTCCCGAGGAGGAGCCTGCCCGGCGCACGGCCGGAGACTTCCAGGGCGCGCTCGCGCCCACCCAGCGACTTCGCGTTCATCATGCGCACGGACCAGGAGCCAGGCCAGAGGCCTCCGAGCCGCGCACCGTCTACGCCACCCAGCCTCCTCCCGCACGGGGTGTACCGCGCTCGACGCCGGTGGTTCCCGTTCGGCCTCGACAGCTCCGCAGCAGCCCACGCTCGCCAGCTCAACGAGCGCCATCGGGACCGACCGCCGGCAGAGCAGGAGGAGCGCCCGGCGTGCTACTGCAGGCCATGGCCAACCTGGAGATCGTCCACCCCGCGCACGTCAACGTGGCTTCTCGCGAGCCATCGAGCCACCCCGGCGAGCCACCATCGGAGAATGGTACCGCGAGCTGCGGGTCCCAGCATCTGCCAAGGCGGCACGCGTCAACAGCTCCGACTCCGACGATATGACTACCATGCCCCGACCTCTGGGATCCCACCAGGGAGTGCTTCCAAACTCGAGGGGGTCGTATGCGATACCGAGGACGAGGGCGACGACGGCAGGCCGGCGCTCGATCTAGAAGACCCCAGTGACGTGGCCGCGGCAGGCGGATCACGTGTTCAGGGGAGGAACGAACCTCCAGCACCGGCTGCACCGCCTCAGCACGACGACGGGGGGCGGCGGGCAACTCGTGCAGGTGCAGGAGGCAATCACCAAAGCCGAGGAAGAACGGCGACACCTGCTGCAGCTCCGGCAAACTCTGATGCAGGAACCACCCCAGCCTTGAGGAGCCGGAGCTCGAGGTCGGGCTCGAGAGGTCCACCGGCGGATCCTCGAGGACGGGGCACTAGCACGCCCCGAGGTATGCTTCCCGCGAGCCGGGCAGAACGTGGTCGCAGCCGCCATGTTGCTCCACGATCTACCGCCGTCTCCAACCCTGACGCCAGGCGCATGCTTGGGGAAATGAAGAACCTCCTCGAGACAGCCGTTGTGCAGCAGGGCGGAGAGCTCGGCGTCACGCCGGCGCGGAGCAGCCTCGGGGAAGCCGGCGGGACCGCCCCGCAACGAGCGCGAGGCATCCGTCCACCAGCCGGACGCCTCTCAAGCCTAGGCCAGTCTGCGAACGATTCATCGACAACCGGCCACCTCGAGACCCCAATGACGCCCGCATGACATCAACCGACGGCGCAAGGACAAGGGGGCCCAAGAGCGTGGCTATAGCGCCCATCGGGGGGGCGCTACGACAGTGACGAGGACCGGCAAGTCCTCGAGCCCCCGGGCCCTAGAGTCTTCAGCCGGTGCCATCCGCAGCTCAACCCTCCCCGACCGCTTCCGACCACCAACCAACATCGTGAAGTATGACGGGGAGGTCGAGCCCAAGCTCTGGCTCTCGGACTTCCGCCTAGGCTGCCAACTGGGCGGAGCGAAGAACGACGACCGTGTGATCATACGCCAACTCCCACTTTACCTCTCGGACACCGCCCGCCGTGGCTCGAGGGGCTCCCCGCCAGATCGGATCGACGACTGGGCCGACCTAGTCAGGGTCTTCGACGGGAATTTCAAGGGGACTTGCATGCGCCCAGGCAACCCCTGGGACCTACGCGTTGCAGGCAGCGGCGGACGAGCCCCTCCGCAACTTTGCTCGGCGGTTCTCGAAGCAGCGCCTCGAGCTCCCCCCCCGTGCCTGATGAGGACGTCATCTCAGCGGTCCTCGCGGGCACGACATGCCAAGAGCTAGTTCATGAGCTAGGACGCTACCGTCCCAGGACGATCGAGGACCTGATGGATCGCGTCACCAGCTTTGCCTCAGGCGACGAGGCAGTGGGGGCCTTCTTTGGCCGTTCCATTGACAAAGGTAAGGCGGCGACCACGCCGGAGGGCTCGAACAAGGGCAACGACGCCAAGAACGACAACAATAACAGCAACAAAAAGAAGAAGAACAAACGCAAAGGTCAGAAGGCGAAGCGCGACGCCAATGACGACGACGACGAAGAGGTGCTCGCAGGCGCCCTCGAGCCTAAGAAGCCCCGAGGCCCCTCTGACGGGGCTGTTTTCGACCAAATGCTCGAGGACCCCTGCCTTATCACAGGGGCCCCGTAAATCCAAGTTAAAGGACTGCCGACTGTTGAAAGGCTACTCTACTCCAAGCTCGGCGATAAGAAAGAAGACGCGCCTAAGGGCAAGGATAACAATCGGCGCGGCGGTGGGGACGCGGACGAAACTTCCCCCCGGTGCGCGACTGCTACATGATCTACGGGGGCCTGACCGTCGGGCTCTCAGCTCGAGAAAGAAAGAAGGAGCACCGGGAGATCTTTGCACTCGGCCACGACGCCCCCCGTACCTTGACTGGTCTGATGCGCCGATCACGTTCGACCGTGACGACCATCCGGACCGTGTCATAAACCCGGGGCGTACCCCCTCGTCGTCGACCCCGTCATCGTCGACGTACGGTTCTCAAGGTGTTTATGGATGGGGGCTCGAGCCTCAACATCATCATACCTCGAGACCCTCGACCTCCTGGGATTCGGAGAGTCAGCTCCGACCCAGCGTCGGGGGGTTCCATGGAGTCGTACCAGGGAAGAAGGCCCACCCCCTCGGGCGCATCGACCTGCCGGTTTGCTTTGGCATGCCGGCTAACTTCCGCCAGGAGACGCTCACCTTCGAGGTGGTTGGATTCCAAGGAACCTACCACGCCATCATCGGCCGGCCAGGCTACGCCAAGTTTCATGGCGGTTCCCAATCACGTACTTGAAGCTCAAAATGCCGGGGCCAAAGGGGGTCATCCCGTCGACACATCCTACGAGCACCGTACCACTGCGACGTGGAGTGCGTCGAGCGTGGGGAGGCAAACGTCCAGCTCGACTCGCTCGAGCCCTAGCCGCCCTGGCCACCGAGGAGGCCCCTGAAGCGAAGCGCCACACTGGCACCTTCGAGCCGGCGGAGCACACCCAAGCTGATACCCGTCGACCTGACCTCGACGATGGCAAGACGCTGGCCGTCAGCGCCAGCCTCGAGCCTAAATAGGAAGCAGTGCTCGTCGACTTTCTCCGCGCGAACATCGACATGTTTGCGTGGGGCCCCTTGGACATGCCGGGCATACCGAGGGAAGTCGCCGAGCACGCCTTGGAAATCCAGGCCGGGTCTAGACCGGTGAAGCAAACGTCTGCGCCGCTTCGACGAGGAGAAGCGCAGGATCATCGGCGAGGAGGTGCACAAGCTTTTGGCGGCGGTTCATCAAGGAGGTTTTCACCCAGAGTGGCTAGCTAACCTGTACTAGTTAGGAAAAAGAATGGAAAAATGCGGATGTGTGTAGACTACACTGGTCTGAGTAAAGCATGTCCAAAAGTTCCATTTCCTTTACTAGAATTGATCAGATTGTCGATTCCACTGCGGGGTGTGAAGTACTTTCATTTCTCGATGCGTATTCCGGCTACCACCAGATTAGGATGAAAGAATCCGACGAGCTCGCTACCTCTTTTTTGTTACGCCTTTTTGTATGTATTGCTACGTTACAATGCCCTTCGGCCTTCGAAACGCCGGGGCAACGTACCAACGTTGTATGCAGCATATCTTTGGCGAACACATAGGCAAAACCGTCGAGGCCTACGTCGACGACATCGTGGTTAAAACCAAGAAAGTCGGGAACCTCATCAGCGATCTCGAGGCCATGTTCAAATGCCTCCAGGCCAAGAATGTGAAGCTCAACCCCGAGAAATGTGTCTTTGGTGTGCCTCGGGGCATGCTACTAGGCTACGTTGTCTCACAATGGGGGATCGAGGCCAACCCCGAGAAGATCTCAGCAGTCACGAGGATGGGGCCAATTGGAGACCTCAAGGGTGTACAGAAAGTGACAGGCTACCTAGCCGCTCTCAGCAGATTCATCTCGAGGCTAGGGGAAAAAGCGCTACCCCTCTACCGCCTGCTGAAGAAGACGGAGCACTTTGCGTGGACTGTCGAAGCCGAGGAGGCCTTAACCAAGTTGAAGGGGTTGCTGACTTCCGCGCCAATTCTCGTGCCTCCGTGACCAGCTAAGGGCGACAATCCCCCCGAGCCCCTCCTCCTCTATGTGGCCGCAACCACTCAGGTGGTCAGCGCGGTCATAGTCGTCGAGAGGCACGAGGAGGGTCATGCGTTGCCGGTCCAACGACCGGTGTACTTCACCAGTGAGGTGCTCTCCGAGGCCAAGGTCCGGTACCCGCACATCCAGAAGCTGCTCTACTGGCATCATCATCATGAGGCGCAAGCTCCACACTACTTCTTCCTCGCTCATCCCGTAACGGTGGTGTCGTCCTTCCCTCTGGTGAGATCATCAACAATCGGAGGCCACGGGGCGCATCGCCAAGTGGTTGCCGAGCTAATGGGGGAGGCCATCACCTACGCCCCGCGAAAAGCCATCAAGTCGCAAGCATTGGCGGACTTCGTCGCTGAGTGGACCGACACCCAGCTCCCGCCAGCACAAATCCAAGCCGAGCTCTAGACTATGTACTTCAACGGGTCCCTCATGAAGACAGGGGCAGGTGCAGGCCTGCTCTTTATCTCACCCCTCGAAGTCCACGTGTGCTACCTGCTGCGCTTGCACTTCCCCCCCCTCCAACAACGTCGCTGAGTACGAGGCCCTCGTCAACGGGCTGCGCATAGCCCTCGAGCTTGGGGTCCGACGCCTCGACGTTCGAGGGGACTCGCAGCTCGTCGTCAACCAGGTCATGAAGGCCTCGAGCTGCATCGATCCCAGGATGGAAGCATACTGCGGGGAGGTGCGCAAGCTAGAAGATAAGTTCCACGGCCTTGAGCTCAACCACATAGCTCGAAAGTACAACGAGGCCGCGGACGAGCTGGCTAAGTTAGCGTCCACGCGCGGCACTGTCCCCCCAGATGTGTTCTCGAGGGATATCTTCGAGCCATCCGTCAAAATTGGCCCGGGGGCTGGCCCCTCGACGCCACCCCTCGAACCAGACACGAGGGCTCGACCTTCAACGCCACCCCTCGAGAACGACCCCTCGACATCCGCTAAGGCGATGCAGATCGACGCACCTGCCTCTTCGTCATCACGACCCCTCGACTGGCGGACGCCCTTCCTCGACTACCTGACGCAAGGCGTGCTACCAGAAGACAAGACGGAGGCCCGACGCATCGCTCGAAGGACCAAGACCTACGTCATCTACGGCGACGAACGGGAGCTGTACCGTCGAAGCCCATCAGGAATCCTTCAACGCTGCATCCCCCTCGAGGTGGGACGCAGGCTCCTCGACGACATGCACTCGGGGCTTGCGGCCATCATGCAGCGCCAAGGACCCTGGTAGGGAACGCCTTCCGACAAGGCTTCTACAGGCCACCGCCATGGAGACGCCAAGCGCCTGGTCCAAGCTTGCCAAGGGTGTCAGTTTTCGACCAAGCAAACGCACCAGCCCGCGCATGCCCGGCAGATGATCCCCATTAATTGGCCATTTGCCGTCTGGGGGCTCGACCTTGTGGGTCCCCTCAAGATGACAACCGAAAAGTACACGCATGTGCTCGTGGCCATCGACAAATTCACCAAGTGGATCGAGGCCAAGCCCATAGGCGACCCCACCTCTGAGAAAGCCGTCGAGTTCATCGCAGACATCATGTACCGGTTTGGGGTGCCTAACATCATCATCACCGACAATGGCACCCAATTCACGGCAAAAAGTTCACCAACTTCTGCGACGACAAAAAACATTCGCGTGACCTGGGCCTCGGTCGCATACCCCACAGCACTGAGGGGAGCTCTGCGGCCCACCCCTTTCTGAAATTTTTGGGGTCTTGAACAGTCTCGCTTCACCCATGGAGTATCATGCCGTTGGCGCGCTTGACCTGCCCATTGCATTGAGGGTATGCGACCCTCAGGACTACGCCGAGTCGAGCCACCGGGTTCACTCCGTTCTTCCTAACCTACGGCGCCGAGGCTGTCTTGCCTACGGACCTCGAATACGGCTCCCCTCGACTTCGAGCCTACAACGAGCAAACCAACGATGAAAGGCTCGCCAACGCCAAGGACCAGCTCGAGGAGGCCCGAGACGTGGCGCTCATCAACTCCGCGCGCTACCAGCAAACGCTTCGACGCTACCACGACAAGCACGTGCGCAAGAGGGAACCTGGCGGTGGGGGACCTCGTGCTTCGACGGCTGCAAGACAATCGAGGGCGCCACAAGCTCACTCCTCCGTGGGAAGGCCCATACACCGTGGCTGAGGTGCTCAAGCCAGGAACATACAAGCTCTACGACGATCAAGGCAGAATCCTGGCGAACGCGTGGAACATCTCTCAGCTACGTCGCTTCTACCCTTAAGGGCCTCGAGGCCCAGCATATTCCGTTGCTTTGTACAAACATGTCAAAATGAATGAACAAACTCGTGCATTGTCTTTCATTTTGCTTAGCAACTTAAGGTAGCCTCGACCCTGCCATGCTCAGGGTCGAGCCTCCCTCGGGGGCTGATGGGGGGACCCCCCCCAGACTCCGGAAAAAACGCGTTTTCTTTTCAAAAATTCGACCCTCATCTCGACTCGTGCCTCGAGTGAACTAGCGACGTCTAAATCCTAAAATACCTCGAGCCTCCAAGGGTCGGGAGGCTTCGACGTAGACGGCCACCTACGCCCCCGGGCTACGGTACCCTACCTATGCCTCCCCTCGAGGGGCTCGCGACGTATCGAAGGAACACAGACTAAGCTAGCAGAAACTCGAGCTTGCAACAAAGAGAAGTGGCCAAACGCATTTGAGAAGAAAACAACTCCTTTAAACAAACAAGTCATATATACATACGGGTCTCGACGGACCCTCATTCATGTCATAAAATTCTTACAGGGGCCTCGACGCCCAAATTTGGCACGCAGGCCCTAATCTTCGTCGGTATGATACTCCTCCCCGAGGTCTTCCACGGCGGGCTCAGCCTCGACACCCGAGCTAGAGGGAGGAGGGTCCTCGACACCGCTGCTGGCGTCAGGAGGCAGCACGTCCTCCTCGAAGATCTTCGCGAGTGACGTCCCCGGCCTCTCCATCTTCTCCAAGATTTTGTCTACACGGCGGTTGTTCCACTCCTCATCCTTCCCCTCGATCTCGATGAAGCCATTGGCGACAACGTGGACCGGGAAGCGGAAGCCGGAGCGGACGACCGCGAGCGTCTGCTTGACGCCATGGTGGAGAGCTTGCCGGACACGGTCCCGCGCCGCTACGTCGAGGAAGCACAAGGCGTCGACCAAGGCGTCGCCTCGGGCCACCGCACCTTCTGCCGCAGCCACCGGAGGAACACCCCACATGGAGCCGAGCCGGTCGAGGGAAGTGCGAGCCCGCTCCGCCACCATCGTCTCGTCTTGGAGTTGGTCCAAGAGAGCCTGGTTCGTCCCGTGGAGCTCCTCGACTGTCTTCTCGACCCCTGCGCAATGAACGAGGAAGAGTGAGACTGCGGCGTAACAAAAAACTTCGAGGCCCAAGCAAAGACAAGGTGTAAGCCTCACCATCGCAATGTTGCCCCAGTGCGGCGAGGTCGCTAGTAAGGCCCTCAGCGCGCTGCTCGAGCCTGCGCTTCTCGGCCAGCATGAGGAGCTTCTCGGACCTAAGCTCCTCGATCAGCTTGCCCGCCTCCACGAGGGCCAGATCCTTTCGGATCCCCTCCTGCCGCGCCGCCCCCTCGGCAGCTCGGGCGGTGGCGACACCACTCTCGGCGTCTTCGGCCTCCTTCTTCGCTGCCTCCACTGCGGACCGAGCGACGGCGGCATTGCGTTGAGCATCCTCAGCCTCTTTTCTCGCCGTCTCCGCTGCGGCTCGGGCGGTGGCGGCTTCGCCTCGGGCGTCAGCGACATCCTTCCTCGCCGCCTCCACTTCGGCCCGGGCAGAGGTGGCCTCGCTGCGGGCATCGGCGGCCTCCTTCCTCGACGCCTCGAGGGTGGCGGCGGCCTCCTCCTTGACTCGAGCGGCCTCGCCTCGAGCCGCCCAGACTTCCGCCTCTGCCTCGCTAAGCCGGCTCGCCATTTGGACGCTCCGGCCCAGCTCAGCGCAGAGATCTTGAAGCTCCGCCTCAGCCCTCGCGAGGGCGGCCGACACCTGTGCGGACCGGCCCGCCTCCTCAGAGCAGGACCGCTCTGCCTCCGCCATGAGCTCGGCCACCTCCCGGAAGATGGACCGCACCTCGTGCGGGGCCCCCCGCTGGGCCGGTTGCTCGACGGGGACCATGGCAAGGGACGGGCTCGGCGCGTCAGGAAACGGCCATACCGGTCGGTCAAGCTCGATGTCGGGCAGATCCTCCTCCTCCCCGGGCTGCCCCAGCTGCAGCCCGCCGCCCGATGGCACAGACCCCGGCTCCCTTCGTCCCTCCGCCGGCACCTCCTGTCGCTCCGCTGCCTCCCGAGGCGGCGTCACAACCTCGCGTGGGGACGAAGACTCGAGCGGCGGTGAGTCGATCGAAAGAAGGCTCGACCCCGGGCCCTCTTCCCTAGCCGGGTCCTCCGGCGTCTTGTCAGTGCTAGCCGGCGCCTCGGGCGCCTCCACCATCATCGAGCCCGCGGCGAGGAGCGGCCCCTGCTCCAGCTCGTTCAAGAGGTCCTCCACCGTCGGCTCCTTCTCCGCCAATGCCTCTCCCCCCTTTCCCTCCTCCGCAGCCCGGCTCGTGTCGGTCGGGGCTTCGAGGGGCGCAGTCTCCTCAGCCCCAGACACCGGCAGGGCCGTGCTCGCCCCAGGCGCTTCCCCCGGAACAGACGTCGTGGTGGGGGAAGGGTGGCGCTCCCAGCTGGCGCCATCGCGGGAGGAGGAGGAGGGGGAGGAGGCAGCGCCTCAGTGGACGTGGTGGTGGCGGGCTCGATGCCGTAAGCTGCGGCCCCTGCAATATGAGATGACAGTGATATCAGAACCGGGAAGGATGCCTCGACCCCTGCGGTCGATGGCGACGGCCTCACCAAAATTCGCGACAATCATCTAGCTTCCTCGAGCCATGGCAGCTCGAGCCTTCTCCAGCCAAGCGGCTTCTCTAGCAGAGGAAGGTGCCATACCTCGAGGTGTCTGTGCCTCGACGGGGCTCGAGGTCTTGGCCCACTTGGACGCAGCGAGGTCCACCTCCTGGTAGGAGTGCTTCCCCCTGAGAAACCAGAGATGGCATGCATCATCAAAAGTAAAGAGGTAAAGCCTCACTACCGACGAGATCCAAGAAAATTACTCACCCAAAGCGGCGGCTGGGCTTCTTCCCGGAATCGCCGGACCCACTCGGAGGCTTCGAGCCCACCCCACGGCTCGAGCCCTGCGCCTGAGCCGTCTCCGCAGGGCTGGGATGGGGGGAGGGCTCCCGATGCCTCCCATGGCTCGACCTCGAGGGAGAGCCCTCCTTCCGCCCCACATCGCAGGAGGGCGACCGTACCTCCCTCGTGCTGTCGTCGTGGCGCCTGTCCCGGCGCGGGCTCCGGGACCTGCTCCGATGCTCGTGCTGGCGGTCGCGCCCTCCCGCGTCCGCTTCTGTGTCCCGGCGGCGGTGCGGCGACGGACTCCGGGGACGCTCACGCCCCTGGTCACGAGACGCCTGGGGGCTCCCTCCCCGACGCTCGTGATGGTGCGGGCTCGACGCCTTCTCCTGACGCCCGCTCCTCCGCGGGCTCGACCCCGACCTCGATGGCTCGCGGCGGTCGGGCCCGGAGCCCCTCCCGATGTGGTCACTACCCCTCGAGGCTCGGCCCTTCTCGAGACCTCCCTCCTGGGCTAACGCGGGGGTGGCCTCCGTTGGTGCTGTGGCGGAGGCGCTTCGGGTTCGGGGCTTCCTCACGACGGGGGGCGCGTCCGGCCGGGAGCTCGACGTGCCCTGGGCCTCCGACGAGGCGGAGCTGGGCGTGGCCTTCTGCTGCTTCACCCCGCGCGGTACCTTCACCGGGGGGACCTCGTAGATGTTCTCCTGCACAGGGGAGCGGTCAGCCCAGATGTCGCCGAACCCCGCGCGTCTCAGGCGCGCGTCCATCACCTCGTCGTCGCTCTCATCATCATCATCATCATCCTCCTCCGAGCTCGAGGAGCTGAGCTCGGGGGACTCGTCCCCAGGCTGCCGATTGCGGCGAGCCTTCGCCAACCTTTGCTCCCGAGCCGACCGACGCAAGTTTTTGTTTTTCTCTTTCTTCTTTCTGGAATCCTTGTTCTCTTTTTCCTTTTGGGCAGAGAGGCACCTCACCTGTGTCTCCGCGGCGTCCTCCCTCACCGGGGGCCTCGAGGCACGACACGTGAACGTCTCCTATGAAAAAAGGAAACGTGATTCGAAGAAGAAAGAAGGAGGGGAGGCTCGAGACGGGCTAGCTCGATGAGGACCTACCAGATCGAGGCACCCCTCGTCGGGCGCCATGGGGATTAGCTTGGTACTCTCCGGGGCGAACGACCCATGGATCGTGATCGACACCCGGGAGATGCCCTCGCTGCAGGGCAATCCCTCCTCGGCCATCCTCGACCCACTCAGCGCTTCGGTCGTGGCCTTCTCCCCCATTTGATATAGGAAGAGGGGGCGGTCCGCCAAAGGGAGGACCCTCCGTTGGTGGAACGCCCAGATGACCGCCGGGACGGTCAACCCCTCCTCGTCCACCAGCTTCTTCATCAGCTTCATCAACGACACCAGGTAGCGCTGCCTGTCTGCCACGACGCCCCAGACCCACTGGTCCGGGCGCCGGTCGAGCACCCTGCCGGAATACTGCGGGAGGAGCCCTCCCTCGTTCCGCAGATAGAACCAGTGCTCGTCCCACCCCGACTGGTTGGTCGAGAGCCTGTGGTGAAGATACTCGCGGGGGACGCCGGCCGACGAAGGTCCGGTTCGCATGGTGATGGCGAGGGAGCCAGCGCGCACGAGCCGCTTCCCGCTGGGCTTCAGCGTCTTGGTGAAGAGCTCGCCCCGGAAGATGTGAACGAACATCTCCCAATGCGGCTCCATCTTCAAATACCCCTCGCACAACGCAGCGAAGATGGCGGTGTGCGAGATCGAGTTGGGGGAGAAGTGTTGAAGCTCCACCCCGTAGTGGTGGGTTAACGCCCGCATGAAGCAGCTCGGCGGGACGCCAAGCCCCAAGCGGTGGTAACGGGTGAAGCTCACCACGTACCCCTCCGGCGGGTGCGGCTCCCGGTGGTCCTCCGACGGGATGACCCACCACGCAGATCCCTCCTCTGGGTTGGGACGAAGAAGCCCCTGAGCCACCAGCGAGTCCATCTCGTGCCACGTCACCTTCGACCGTCTCCAGGCCTCGGCCGGCTGCGGCGAGGTCTTGTCGGCCATGGCAACGATGAGGTGGGCTTTGACGGCGGACGAACGGCCGGGGAGGTTGCTGGCTGCGGGTTCAGGAGGAAGGGGTGCGGGAACTGTGGCGGCTATGGAGGCAAAGGCAAAGAGAAGAGCCCTCTCCCCCTCTCTCGGTATTTATACGAAAGAACCCCAATAGGCGAGGCGTCCCACGGCGACGAAAAAGGTAACCGCATAGCATTAAATGCGCCCACCTAACTACGTCTCGAGCCGGATGCAGGGTACACGCGGCAGCTCTCCATTCGCTCCACTACCCGGGCCCGCCACGACCGTCGCCTCGGCTTCGCGTCCGCCACCCTCCCCGGCAGATTTCGCCTAAAAAGGCACGCCCAACGGGCAGAAGGATTCCCAGACGACGGAGGCTTCTTCACGAAGGTAAAAACGGGCCCCGGCCCTAAGCCTCGAAGCAGCGAAGGCTGGCCCTCGAAGAGGGTTCGACAGCCGGCTTCGAGCACCCGAGTCAGGGACACCAAGGGGCACCACTCGCAGCATCGCTCGAGGGCCAAGCCCTCGAGGCCCCTCACGTGTATCCAAGGCGGGGAGCTCGACATGCAGTGAGATCCCCTCGGAGGGAGGCATCGAGCCACCGGGTCCTATCGAATGGGCCCGGCACTCTTGCAGACTGAGCACCCATGCTTTATGAGATCGCCTCCGGGCTACAGTCGACCCCTATCGAACGGGGCACGAGGTCTCACTTGGATTCCCCGTTACCAGCTCACCGGGAACCTCGATACTCGCCCGCTCATGATAGTACGAGGCATCCCACCTCGCATCCGATCGAAAGGACTCGCGGGATGACAAGCCAGGGCAACCGGCGTGCCGGACAGCTCGAAGAGCCGGCCGGCCGGTTCAGCCTGGCACCCCTCGACGAAAGAGGGTCTAAAAAACTCGGGGGTTCGACACTCCCGAACCTAAAAAAACAAAAATAAAACTCGCAAAAAGCCCACGAGGGAGTTCTAACCGCTCCCCCGTGGCCTCGGGGGCTACACCCGCAGGTGTCGCTCGCACGACACCCGCGGAATCAACACAGCCGAACCCTCGAGATCCAGTTAGCCAAAACCCTCGAAATCCAAAGCCGAGAGCCCCTGCTCAAGTGCAAGCACTCAAACAAGGGCTCGGGGGCTACTGTCGGGGGAACGCCAAAGGGGTACCCCCAATCAACGCAAAACAAATAGGTTAAACCTAGAACACCAATTAATAAACCCAGCTAAGCTAACCTCCCAAGAAACCAACCCCTCGGAGCCTGCAACGCTGGCACACCACCAGGGAGCTTAGACTTGTCGAGACCTTATCGGCCACCTCCTGGTAGCCCAACCCTCGAACCCGCAACAGCTGTGCATCGCTCCTCGGGACCTCGCGTGGGGACCTCGAGCCCCACCAGCACGATAGCCTATCCCTCGGGGCTTGTCTCGATCTAGGCCTCGAGCTGGAGCTCAACCTCCACTCACCCGAGCCCTCAGCGCACGGGCTCGAGCGAGTGCGCCACTACCCTTTGAAGCCCTCCATAAGGAGGAAGCTTCCTGCTCCCTAACCCCATACCGCGCATTTAATGCGACCACCTACTCCAGTCACGTCCTCTGCAGCCCGACGTGTACCACAGTGACCAGGGCAGAGTCCAGTCTCGTTTTCACCACAAGCATGGGCAAAAAGGTGCCAGTACGACACTGTTAACCCATACCCTACACTGTCGCACGTCCAAACCACGTCTCGAGGCCCGGTTTCCTGCTGCTCAATCGGGTTTCCCGGGACTTGCCCATAACTGCGGGGACTCGAGCCCCCGTAGGCGCCACCTCGAGGTCGGCTCTGAGCCCCTCGAGCCCTGACTGCTTTCATGCTATTGGAGGATAAGTACCCCAAGACCCGGAGGGACCCCGTCGTGTCCTGTACATGCCGGGATGGGCGGTGCACGGCCTCCACGTCGCCACGCCTCCACGTCCGCACCCGGGATGGAGGCCATGCTTCAAGGACGCCCCAACACCAACCCCCACGTCGGCTACAATGTCTTCGACAAGACAGGGTTCCTACCCTTCCCCGTATTGGGCACCATACGCCCCGACACCTGTAATACCCTTGTGTAACCCTGGCCTCCCCTTGCTCTATAAAAGAGGACACCAGGGCCCTCAGTCCACGGTTACACAACTCCGACAGACACGTTAGAACACACATACGCCCATACACCCTCATACGCGAGTCCGGACCCCGGTCCGCGCTCGCCAAGCTTGTATTCACCCCTGTACAAGCACTTAGGTGCAAGTAATACAAGAACCTCCTCCCCCGCTAGACGTAGGGCCTTCTTTGCCCGAACCAGGATAAATCCTTATGTCATCTTGCATCACCATCCAGGAAGAGAGCACGCGATCATATTACTAGTTGGTGTCATACCCCTGGGTTCGAAACACCGACAGGTAGAAATCCTCCTGGAGGACAGTGTAGAACTCTGGGCCAGCCTGCTGCTGTCTCTCTCTCGGGAACCACTGCTCCACTGGTACAAGTCGAAGTGTCTGAATCTGGGAGCAAGTAGCCACACGGAGGTCAAGCCGCGAAATCTGCGGGAGTGCACGCCTCAACGAAGCACGTGCACCACGCAGAGGGACGTCGGGCCGGGATGGCACCTCAATCCTGTGACGAGACGACCGACGCTTGAGCACCTCCTCTGGCACCTCCTCCTATGCCTCTGGCTCTGCCTGGCCCTGCCCGGAGCCCTGCGGCTCGACACTTGGAGCGGTGAACGTGGTCCGGCGACCGGTAGCCATAAGTGTCCCGATCGGTGAACCGTGAAAACGCTCTATCTTCTCGTCGGGGGTAAGCTGGTCCTCAATCCTCAAACTGCCACTGCGGCCTCCCCGCTCAGCTCTCTCGGCTGCCTCTGCAACTGCAAGGGCCTAATCGGCCTCTCTCTGTGCCCTGGAGCGCTTTTTGCGCGTGACGAGCTTCGCCTTCCCCTTCGCTGCACCGGAAGGAGGAGGACGAGGAAGTGAATCCCCTGGAGCACCACCAATGTTCTTGCAGCGTATGGCTGACAAGAACTGAGAACAATTGACACTGAGAGGCTCTGAACTGACACTGAAGAACTAACTGCCACTAGAGATCAACTGATAAGTAACCACTGACAGAAGAACTCCCACTGACTCACTGACCAGCTGGCACTGTCACTCGCGAGGCTTAGCCTCGATCCTTACCCACGGGCTTGGCCCCAGGTTGATGACACTGCCAATCGTCACCTGACCAAGCCACTGACTCGCTACAAGAATAGATGGGATATATATAAGCATACACATAACCTAGAGATGAGCGAGACCTAATGGAAGCAAAGCATTTGAGGAAAGATATGGAGGGGGCTTTGCTACCTGTCGAACCGACGAACCAACCTAAGCACAAGGTAAGACACTGATGTTCCGGCACCCACACGACACGCCAAGGGGAACTGCACGAGATTTAGGCGAAAACGGGGGTTAAAACATGAAGGAACGGCCATTGGGACAATTCGTCGAACACCTTGTGGGCATAGTAGATGGAAAGGGGTGGTTGCTTACTGCGAACGATCTGCTGGCCAGAAGGGATTGCGCCGAAGAAGTCGCCGGAGATGGAGAGGACGAGGACGAATTTCGACGAGGAGGAGGACACAATTCCGGCGAAGGTCCGGTGAGGGGGAACTCCGGCGAAGCACTGCCGAGGAGTTTGCGGGCGCGTGCAAGGAGGAGCTTCAGTGGGAGGGCGAGGCACACGGTGGAACAGAGCGAGCTCCGGCGAGGGTGGAGTGGCGGCCGTTAGAGAGCGATGGGCGAGCGCGAGGCTAGGGTTAGGGCTTGGGCGGTAGCGGCTAGGGTTGGGGGCTCGGGCGCACGGTGAGGACGAAGTTGATGGAGAAAGGAGAGAAGTGTGGGTCCTATCTGTCAATGAAAAGAACAACCCGCGCCGCTAAAAGGAGCATCGGACGCGCCGGTGTGATTACATCAGACGCTCCGATGTCCATGCAGAGAGCTCCAAAACAACCGAAATCGCATCAGACACGTCCTTTGCCTCGGCATCGGACGCTGAGCAGCGTTCGATGGAGCCTCGGATGTGCCGATGATGACACATCGGACACTACCAAATCATTGTTCCAGCCGGAGCTGTCTACAGTGTCAGCATCGGACGCTGGGCTCAGCGTCCGATGCTGCATTTTAGGCAGTTTCGAAGATCTTCGTTGCGGCTCCCTCTCCCAACTAAGTTCCAACTCAAATAAGAGGCAAATAAACACTAGTTGGGACCTAGTATGAGCATCCGCGCATAACCCCTCAATTTTACAAATATTTTGCCATAGGCTACATATCCTTTTTAGAGAAAATAGGCAATAAAACTCGAGAATACAACATGTGACCACCAAAACTAGGGGTCTTAACCATTACGAGCCTCAAACGCTTCCCGTAGTGGTGGACGAACACAGCGGTTGCTCAAACTTAACCGAAAAGAAACGACAAACAACAAACATGCATATGCAATGCAATACGGAATTTGAATCTAGGTTGCTTGTCAAGTTTGCTCATGGTTAAGCTTCTTCACACACTTTTTAGGGCGGTTATCTTAACCACGTCTGACAAGCCTATGTGCAAAGCATAAATTAAACATGGCATATTATACAATGCAATGCAAAGACAACCCCCTTTCACCTTTTCATAAAGTTACTTAGATCAAGCACATTAAGCTCACTTCGCAATCTACAAAGGGTATTCTCATCTAGGGGTTTTGTGAAGATATCCGTGAATTGGTCTTCGGTTCTAACTCCTTCTAAGGATATATCTTTCTTTGAAAATGGTCTCTTAGAAAGTGATGGCGAATATCTATGTGCTTTGTGCGAGAGTGTTGAACCGGGTTGTTAGCAAGCTTAACCGCGCTCTCATTGTCACACAACAAAGGTACCCTTTCTAGAACTACACCATAGTCTAACCGGGTTTGTTTCTAGAACTACCATTCCAGCGGCATGGTTGAATACTCGATATGCTTTGGACTTCAATGAGTAACCAACAAGAAAACCAATATCTCATCGGCGTTGAAACTTCCCTAGGTGTTGGTGCTTCTTGTAGATGTAGCATTTGCACCCAAACACTCTAAAGAAAGATACATCCGGCTTCTTGTTGTTGAGTAGCTCATAGGGGGTCTTGCCAAGGAGACGATGGGGGAACAATCGATTGGATGCATAGCAAGCGGAGTTGATTGCTTCCGCCCAAAATCTTTCCGGTGTAGAGTAATCATCTAACATTGTTCTTGCTAGGGTGATTAGTATCTGGTTCTTCCTCTTAACTACCGCATTTTGTTGTGGTGTATATGTTGTGGAGACTTCATGCTTGATCCCAACTTCATCACATATTGCTCAATGTGGGTGTTGTCAAACTCTTTTCCATTATCACTTCTTATCTTCTTGATCTTCAAGTCAAACTCATTTTGGGCTCTCTTGGCAAACTTCTTGAATGAAGGGGTTGCTTCGGATTTGTCATGAAGAAAGAACACCCAAGTGTATCTTGAATAGTCATCAACAATCACTAGGCAATAGAGATTTCCACCCAAGCTAGCATATGTTATTGGCCCAAATAGATCCATGTGAAGTAGCTCCAACTCTCTTGATGTTGATACAAAGGCTTTGGTTGGATGAGTATTTGCAACTTGCTTGCCGGCTTGACATGCACTACACAATTTGTCCTTCTCAAATTTGACGTCCTTCAAGCCTCTAACCAAATCCTTCTTCAATAGCTCGTTGAGAGTGTTCATTCCAACATGTGCCAATCTTCTATGTCATAGCCAACCAAGAGATTGCTTAGTGAACAAACATGTCTTCAAGTTGGCATCTTCGGAGGAGAAATCCACTAGATAGAGATTGTTGTGTCTAAAGCCTCAGAATGTCACTTGTGTATCATCTTTCTTTGTCACAACCACTTCTTTCTCGGTGAATAAGCATTGAAAACTAAGATCACAAAGTTGCCCAACGGATAGCAAGTTGAAACTCAATGAAGCAACAAGAAGCACATTTGAAATTGTATGATCATTGGATATTGCCACTTCGCCAAAACCCTTGACATTGCCCTTTGAGTTGTCACCAAATGTAATCTTTTCTTGGTCATTGACATTCTCTTCTAGTGAGGTGAATCCGGGGATCACCGGTCATATGTTGTGTGCAACCACTATCAATCACCCAATGAGACCACCGGTCTTGTAGTTCACCTACACACACAAGAAATCAAGCTTGAGCTTTTGGGACCCAAACTTGTTGAGGCCCCTTAACCTTCTCTACTAGAGACTTTGCAACCCAAATTTGCTTTGGCCTATTCTTGTTTGGAGCCCCCATAAGCATGTAGTGAGCATTGAAAGCAAAGGGCCTAGCATGCTTGGGCAAGGGTGTGTGTTTTGGCTCTTCACAATTGTGAGAAAAGTGTCCTTCTTTTCCACACTCAAAGAATCTTCCCAACTTCTTCTTCTTTGGCTTTGGGATACTCTTGCGTTGCTTCATCTTCTCTTAAAGGTAGCCAATACCACTTCTATTGGTCTTCATTACGATGTTCATGAGAAGCTCACTTTGAAGACATTGACCCTTGGTGAAGTTTCTCAACCCGGTGGCTAGATGCTCCTTCTCTTTCTTTAGCTTGTCATTCTCTTGTTGGAGTTCCAATTGGGATGGTGTCATCTTGTAATCCCTCTCAATCTTCAATCTACTGTTCTCTTCTTTCAACATGTCAAGCTCAAGTGTCATGCTATAGTCTTCATCATGAGTTTGGATGACAACTTGCTTGATGGTTATTAGCTTCTCTAGATCAATCTTGAGCTTTGCATTCTCATTCTTGATCTTGACATAGTCATCATAGTGTTCGGCCTCAACCACCTTCTTGCCCTTGCTACTAGCTCTTTGCTCATCATGCTCACTAACCAAGTCCTCACAAGATGTTGCTATGTCACACTTAACAACATGGTTAGGAGCATCAAGTGTCTCATGGGAAAGTATATCATAAGCAACAACAAGTGTATCATGATCTACTTTAACTTGAGTATATTGTTCCTTGAGCAAATTAAAGCATAACTAGTGTTGAGGTCACTATGAATCTTATCAAGTTTTTCATTTTTAGCTTTGAGCTCCTTGTTAGAGGACTTGAGCTCCTTGATAGAAGATGTCATAGTTGCAAGTTCATTTTGTAACTCATCACTAGCATGTGTAGCATTGTTATACTTGTCTACAAGAGATTCATTGTCACGAACAAGCCTTTCATTTTTAGCTCTAGTCTTTCTTATGATTTTAGAATAGTTGTTTAGCAAATCAACAAGTTCATCATAAGAAGGAGCTTGGAACTCTCCATCACTAGAGTCATCACTAGAGTCATCATCGCTTTGTACCTTCCGGTCACCCTTTCCCATGAGGCATAGGTGTATAGAGGATGATGGCGACGGTGGTGGTGGTGGTGGTGTAGAGGTCCCAATCACTAGAGCGGCCACCTTCTCCTTCTCATCATCACTATCTTCATTTGATGAGCCACCGGAGGAGTCAATGTCGGTGAGCCAATCACCAACAATGTAAGCTTTGCCACCTTTCTTGTGGTATTGCTTCTTCTTCTTGCCATCCTTCTTGTAGGGCTTCTCACTTCTCTTCTCATCTTCACTTGATGAGTCATATTTCTTGCCTTGTTCTTGTTCTTGTAGCTCTTTTTCTTGGGCTTGGTGCCTTGGTGAGCAAGATGGCCAAGATCACCGCAATTGTAGCAATCCATTTCGGATAGTGGCCTTCTCTTGCTACTTGTGAAGAACTTCTTCTTTCTTGAGTCAAAGTTGACTCCATTCTTGTGAAGCTTCTTCAACATCTTTGTGGTCTTCCTCACCATGAGAGCAATGTTGGAATCATCTTCATCATCACTTGTGCTCTCATGATGCACCTCAATTGCCTTGGACTTGCCCTTCTTGTCATGGCTTGCTTTGAAGGCCAAGTCCTTCTTGTCGGAGGATGAGCCACCACTTGGTGTGATGTGCATGTACATCTCATGAGCATTGATCTTTCCCAAGATTTGAGTTGGAGTAGCGGTGGAAAGATCACTTTGATGTAGCACCGTCACAATGTGTCCGTATTTGTCAATTGGAAGGACATAAAGGATCTTCCTCACAACATTGGATGGTTGCATTTGTGTGAGGCCAAGCCCATTTAGCTCTTCTACAAGAACATTCAAGCGTGAGTACATTTCATTTGCATGCATATCAAAAGAATTAAGCTTTTGCATGACCAAATGTTATCGTTCCTCACACTCACTCTTGGTTCCCTCATGGAGGGCACAAATGTTATCCCACAGCTCATGGGCGTCTTTGTGGTTTCAGACGCGATTAAACACATCCTTGCAAATGCCTCTAAATATGATGTTTTTGGCTTTTGCATTCCACTTCTCATTTTCCTCCTCATTAGAAGTGAGACTTGTGCCCTCCTTGGGTTTGGCAAACCCGGTTATTGCGGCTTGGTGGCATTTAACATCGACCGCCTCTAGGTACGACTCCATACAGATTTTCCAATATGGAAAGTCGTCTCCCTCAAACATGGGAGGTGGTCCATCACCTCCGGACATCTTAACTGTAGGCAGTTAAGCCTAAATCGAGAGCACGAGGCTCCAATACCAATTGAAAGGATCAAGATGCCCAAGAGGGGGGGTGGTGAATTGGGATTTTCTAAAAATTCTTGCAACAATTAAAACCTATCAAGCCCAATTAACCCCTTGTGCCTAGAAGTGTGTCTCTCTAAACTCTACCGCACAAAAGACTTTCACTAAACCATTTCTACTCTAGCATGGCAATTCAAATATGGATGAACAACAAGTAAATTGCGGAATTGAATTGCTCAAATGTAAATGTGTAAGTAAAGAGAGTAGAGATGACTCGACGATCTTTTTGTCGAGGTATCGAGGTGTCGACACACCCCTAGTCCTCGTTGGAGCACCCGCGCAAGGGAATCGCTCCCCTTGATCCGCGCAAGGATCAAGTGCTCACTATGAGCTGATTCTTCGCTACTCCAGCCTGGTGAATCGCTCACTACTGGTCACAATCTTGCTTGGGTCATCCACAATGCCTCCGGATGCTCTCCAAGCTTCACGATCACCACCGAGCCGTCTAGGTGATGCCAATCACCAAGAGTAACAAGCTAGAACTCTCACTTGACCAAGACAAGGCCAAAGAGATGGATGAATGCACACTTGCTACTCTCTTTCACTAATGAGGTCACTAATTCTCACAATTGGGAAATCTCTTAACCTCACTAGGGCTCTTGCTCTCCCTTTCTCTCTCAAGGTGTTTCTCAGCAGAATGAAATGGCAAGAATGCTCTAATGGAGGAGGGGGAAGAGTATAAATACTCCCCCAACCGGCCATCCAAAAGAGCACTGAACAGCACAGCTTTCGGGGGCATCGGACGCGCCGATGCCCTCGACCCAACGATCAACTGTACTTTCTGTCTGACTGTTTAAACGAGCATCTGATGCCCTCGCCTCGGACGCGTCCGATGCGAATCTGACCTCTTTGGAACCTCTCTGCATGGAAATCAGACGCTGACCCTCAACATCTGATGTGCCCCTCAGGGCACTCTCTCAGAACAGTGGCACATGCGCGTCTGATGTGACAACATCGGAGCGTCCGATGCCACGCACCAGAGACTCTCACGAGCATCGGAGCAAAACCAACTCGGATCGTGACGCGACCTTAATGACTTTTTATCCTAATAACATAAGGGCTCTCTCTGAGCTACCTAGGGCTATGAAAGAACAAGTGTGCACCACACCACCTCAATAGACTCATATAGGTCAAGCTACTGATTCACGCTCCCCTTTATAGTATGGCCAAAGGAAAAAGAAAGACCTACGACTACCTAAGTGTCCTCCAACACCATATGACACTTAGCCTAGTCTACCACCGTCTTCGTCGTCCGTCCTTTAAAAACCGAAACGATTTCCATCGCCAGGGGACATGAACGCCATATTTTTTTTGAACTGGGAAGGAGATTTTCTCCATTTCCCATTCCCATCCATTGGACGGAAAACACACATTAGTCACAGTAATCTTGTAGTTTATCCAATCACCGAAACCCACTAGGGGCCAAGATGCGTTCACCCAAGATACAAAAGCAGACAGAAGAAAACAAAATAGAGGAAAGGGGCGAACCCCTGGGTGGAAGCTCTCTCCCCCTGAGCGCCCCCCCCCCCTCGGGCGACTCGGGGGGCGTTCGTCGCGCCGCTCTAGGCCCCTCCAGTCCGTCTCCCTCCGCGTGCGGTGGCGGCGACCTACATTGGCTTGAGAGCTGGTCACTGTTGTTGCATCCTTCCTCCCCCAGTCCCCCTCGCTCCTCACCTCCACCACTGCCATTCCCCTGAGCTTCTCCGACGTGTTGGTCGGCCGGCGTGCCGGATCTGGGCCACTCAGTGCTGAATCTGGCTTCTCCCTCACCAGATCTGTGTTGGTACTGGGGTGCGGCGCGTGCCCACTGGTTGGCCTGTTGTGGAGGTCAGGGCCTACGTGCGCCGGCTGGGCAGCGGCCTAGGGGTCCCCTGCTCGTGGGATCTTGGCTCTGCGGCTTGTTGGGTAACAGCTTTGGCCAGTGGGTCCTGCGTTCTCATCGGCTTCCCCACCAGCGGCTGGCGAGCGGCATACGACAGACGGTGGTGTCCGGCGGCTGGCTCCGGCCCCCGCGGGCCCATCACATCTCGCGGGCAACCGCCTTGCGGCGTCCGGTCGACGGTGATGGGGCTGGTCCTGGACGACCAACCGTGTAGATGATTGCTCTACTCACTAATATTGCTTTTGTAGGGTGGTTGGTGACATAGCTTATTTGCATTGTCATCCATATAACACCTACTTCCTTCATGAAGGAATTTGTTGCTGACGAGGACGTAGATCCACCTCGTCTCTTTAAAAACTCCACCGCCCGGACCCTTTCCTATGGTCTCCGTTCTCTCAACCGATTGGGTTGCTTAGTGGAATCTAATTCATAACGTATTTATTGAGTTAAATGCACAATTTACAAATACCAATATGGCAATAAAACCTAACAAGTTTATGGAGCTCGATGTCCAATTTGTAAGTAGGAGATTGAAATTTACTCCATTGAGAAATTTAAGACTAAAGCTTGTTATCCATCATCCTCTAACAGTAAGGTTCTACTTTTACATTGTGGTTCAAAAGATGAAGCGGACCGAGAAACATTAATACTACAGCGGAGCTGTTTTGTTCTGAATCGTGTCAACTCCGAAAACGTCCGGAACCTGACAAATAAAAGAAGCACACCAGGCCGCAGGCACCGAAGTCGGCGACCTTTACGAAGCCCACGCCGACTTTCCGTGACACCATCACGCAATATTTATCGCTAAGAAAAATTCGTAAACACACTAGAGGAGGCAAAAAATCGCAGCACGAAAAAAAAGTCCCCACCACTCCACCCCATCCTCTGGTCTAGGGTTTGCGCCATCCCGAACCATCCGCTCGGCGGCAGCCGCTGCCGCCATGGGCTCCGGCGACGACGAGCGTTCCACCTCTAAGCACCACCACCGCGACAAGGACAAGGATAAGGACCGCGACCGCTCCTCGTCTCGCCACCACCGCGACAAGGACCGGGACCGCGAGCGGGAGCGCTCCTCCTCGCGCCACCACCGCGACGACGGCGACCGGGACCGGGACCGCCACCACCGGGACAAGGACCGGGATCGAGAGGAGCGGAAGGAGCGGGAGCGGGAGCGGGAGGAGCGGAAGGCGCGGGAGCGGGAGGAGCGGGAGAAGGAGAAGGAGAAGGAGAAAGAGAAGGAACGGGCGCGGCGCCGCGAGGAGAGGGACCGCGAGGAGCGGGAGAGGTCCAGGCGGCGCGGCGATGCGGATGGCGAGGAGGACGACGACCGGGACCGCAAGCGCCGCCGCCGGTCCTCGCACCACCACCACCACCACCGGGACCCGGAGCCGGAGCCGGCGTTCCGGGAGGAGCAGGAGGTGGACGCCGAGGAGGCTGAGCGCCGGCGCCAGCGGAAGAAAGAGGAGGACATGGAGGCCGAGCAGCAGCGCCTCGACGACGAGATGGAGCGCCGGCGCCGCCGCGTCAAGGAGTGGCAGGAGAAGCGTCGTGAGGAGCAGCAGCAGGATGGCGGCGGTGCTGGTGGCGCTTCTGCTGCGGTGGCGGCCGAGGCTGATGGCGTCAAGGTGCCGGGGAAGAAGTGGACCTTGGACGGCGAGGAGTCTGATGAGGAAGGGGACAAGGAGGACGACAAGAAGGGTGAGGAGAATGGCGGTTCTGGTGACATGGATGTGGAGTTGCCCAATGGGGATGGCGATGCCAATGGTGGTGCTGGGATGGAGGAGGACGAGATTGATCCGCTTGATGCCTTCATGAACTCCATGGTGCTGCCAGAGGTTGCCAAGCTGGAGAGTGCAGCAGCAGCAATGGATACCGCCCCTGCTGCAGGTGCAGATGACAAGAATGGTAAGAGCTCAAAGGATGTCATTAGTAATGGGGATAAAAAAGGGACAAGGAAGGCTGTGGGGAGAATTATGCAAGGAGATGATTCAGAATCGGACTATGATGACGCTGATGATGATGGGGCTGGAGAGGAGGATGAGAATGATGAGGAATTCATAAAGCGCGTCAAGAAGACAAAGGCCGAGAAGTTGGCAATAGTTGACCATTCGAAGATTGACTACCAACCGTTCCGGAAGAATTTCTATATTGAGGTGAAGGACATCTCCAAGATGACACCCGAGGAAGTGGTAGACTACCGGAAGCACTTAGAGCTCAAGGTGCATGGGAAAGATGTGCCCAAACCAATAAAGACATGGGTGCAGAGTGGGCTGACAAGCAAGCTCCTTGACACCATCAAGAAGCTTGGTTTTGAGAAACCTATGCCTATACAGACACAAGCTTTGCCGATCATAATGAGTGGGCGTGATTGTATAGGCATCGCAAAAACTGGATCTGGCAAGACTCTAGCATTTGTCCTCCCAATGCTGAGGCATGTTAAAGATCAGCCCCCTGTTGTCCCTGGAGATGGCCCTATTGGGCTCATTATGGCTCCTACTAGAGAGCTTGTGGTGCAGATACATTCGGACATTAAGAAGTTCTCTAAGGTGCTTGGCATCAACTGTGTTGCAATCTATGGAGGCTCGGGAGTTGCGCAGCAGATCAGCGAATTGAAGAGGGGTGCCGAAATTGTTGTCTGTACGCCGGGAAGGATGATTGATATCCTTTGCACTAGCAGTGGAAAAATAACTAACCTTCGGAGAGTGACTTTCTTGGTGATGGATGAAGCTGATAGGATGTTTGACATGGGTTTTGAGCCTCAGATTACTCGTATAGTTCAGAATACCCGGCCAGATAGGCAGACGGTACTTTTCTCTGCCACATTTCCACGACAGGTGGAGATACTGGCACGCAAGGTGCTTACTAAGCCCGTTGAAATTCAAGTGGGTGGTAGGAGTGTCGTGAACAAAGATATCACACAACTGGTTGAGGTGCGACCAGACACGGAGAGGTTCTTCAGGCTGTTAGAGTTGCTTGGTGAATGGTATGATAAGGGGAAAATCCTTGTTTTTGTTCACTCACAAGATAAATGTGATTCTCTACTCAAAGACTTGTTTCAACATGGGTATCCATGTCTGTCCCTTCATGGTGGCAAAGATCAGACTGACCGTGAGTCAACCATTGCTGATTTCAAGAGCAACGTCTGCAGCCTGCTGATTGCTACTAGCATTGCTGCTAGGGGTTTAGATGTGAAAGAACTTGAGCTGGTTGTCAATTATGATGTCCCTAACCATTATGAGGACTATGTTCATCGTGTTGGTAGAACAGGGCGTGCTGGTAGAAAGGGATTTGCTGTGACTTTTATTTCTGAGGAGGAGGAGCGGTATGCGCCAGACCTTGTTAAGGCTCTGGAGCTCTCTGAGCAGGCTGTTCCACAGGACCTAAAAGGCCTGGCTGATAGATTTATGGCTAAGGTGAAACAGGGAACAGAGCAGGCCCATGGTACAGGGTATGGTGGTAGTGGTTTTAAGTTTAATGAGGAAGAGGATGAAGCACGGAAGACCGCAAAGAAGGCTCAGGCAAGGGAATATGGATACGAGGAGGACAAGTCGGATTCAGATTCTGATGAGGAAGGAGGAGTGCGTAAGGCAGGAGGTGACCTGGCAGCACAAGCTATTGCCAATGCTCATGCAGCAGCTGCTTTGGTTGCGAACAAGGCTGCTAATAATGCTAATCAGCAAATACAAGGATCTGCGACAGTCCCCTTGATTCCTTTACTGGCAGCATCAAACCAACAAAATGATGAGGCCACTGCTCGTGCACTTCAGGCTGCAATGAACTTACAACAAAATTTGGCAAGGATACAGGCTCATGCAGTTCCAGAACACTATGAGGCTGAACTTGAGATTAATGATTTCCCACAGAATGCCCGTTGGAGGATCACTCACAAAGAGACACTGGCCCCTATTCAGGACTGGACTGGTGCTGCTATCACTACAAGGGGAACATATATTCCTCAAGGAAGAATTGTTGGTGCAAATGAGCGCAAGCTCTACCTGTTTATTGAGGGCCCAACAGAGTCATCTGTGAAGAAGGCGAAAGCAGAATTGAAACGTGTGCTTGAGGATTGTGCCAACCAGGCTTTAAATCTTCCTGGATCTGCTCAAACTGGAAAATATTCTGTTATTTGAGTTGCAGAGTAGATAACTAAGTGGGCGAGTATGTTTTAGAAGGTATGCATTCTATAAACTGAATATTAGCTTACTGGTGTGTGGGCACAGTATACAATTTAGTTCCTAAATCAAGCTGATCTATCTGGGAACACATGTCATAGTCATAACCAACTGATGCTTTTCTCATTCCTGTCTTATATTTGGCATGATATTAGTCTGTTCTATGCTATTTTTTGCTTTATGTATGTTATTACTGACAGCTTTCTGATTTTTGTTGCAGCTTATAATGGTTTGCACACTGCAAAGCCATCGTTGGATTGCTACTTCTGATGCTCTTGCTGTCTCCAGACTTTTATTTATTTGATACTATTTTATAAGGCAGCTATGGTTAATGTCACATGATTATTATGAAATTGTCAGGGTATTTTGGCAATTTCTACTGATGAGTTTTCATTGCCTTTGGACAGAAGGCTTAGAACACTGGTGGTGACCAGGTGCTATAATGTGAAGGAAGGCGGCCAGCTTTCTGGTGCGGTTTTGAATGTGCTGGTTGTGTTATGACACCTTGAAAACTGATTTTATTATTATTTGCTTGTTTATGGATACTGTTCCCTTTTTATGAGAGGCAATACAAAGATTGTGTGACTATGGTCTAATTAATCCAGGTGTACGTATTGATTTGCCTGTTGGGAAGCTGAGAAGCTATAGTTTTCTCTGTTGGTTTGGTTCTATTTACCCTTAATTACTTGTGTGCTCTGTTTAGTGTTTTTTATCTGTTTAAAAAGGTGCCGTGATGTTCTTGTTTTGGTCTTCAGATGCACTGTTGTTACTGTTGCAAGCGGAGGGCACCTTAGGTATGTCTATGAGCTGCAGCTGGTCTTGGCGGTGGCTGAGGTGGCCAAACTTCTTGGTCATATATGTTTCCATTGCTGTAAACTTTCCTTTTCGATCTTATCGTATGAAAAGGGGTGCTTCTTAGGAAAATAGTGGAACTGGTAAGATTTCGCTTGGTTTCCTGAAACTTAAGAAAATGTGGATGATCATGGGCATTTATACCTTTCTATCGTTCTCTAGTGTGGTTGTGCGCTTGAATGGTGTATGAAATGGTATGCTTGGTGTCCTGATGAGCGATGATCAATATTGTTTTCCATGAACAGCATGCTTGCCAAGCAATGTTTCGCCGCTTTGTCTTATCTTTCCTTAAGTGTGCCTGTTATGCTGATCATCTGCTTTTCTTTGTGCTTAAAAGGAACAGATGAATCGGTAAGATTTGTTCCCCTGAACCTGAGGAAATACGGATGGTATGGGGCCAGTTTTGCTTTTCATTACGTCATATGATGTGCTGCCTGCTTGAGAAAGAATTTGAAATTGCATGCCTAAATTCTGACGAGTGATGATTAATCATGTTTTCTGTCATTCTGATTCCTGATAAGCTTGTGGAGTAGCGTTTTATCTGTCGATATGATCTTTATGTTTGCTGTGCTGTTCGTACTTTCTGAACTGTGCTGACAACAAACTATGACAGCATCGCAAGTTCGCAAGAGGATCAGGCGTTCACGTTTTGCAACGTGCTTTTGTTTCCGTGGTCAGCTATTTGACCTTTAATTTTGTGCCTCTACGTCATCGCGGATACGGGGTCTGGATTGCTCAGATTCATGGTGCCTAACAAGCACGGTAGTTTAGATTATAAATAGATTTCTTGCATCAGAATTGTAGGCCAAAACCGTATATGAGGGACTGAGGGTACTCCACGTACACTTCAAATCATTCGTAAATGAGTAACCCGAAAATCCACCTACAATTCAATCTCTCTCCCAGCCTCCATGTCGCTAGGAGCCGATGCTTCCGTTGCAGCGGTGCCAGGCTGCAAATCTGCAGTTGAGGCTAGCTGGATTAGGCCCATGGGCCGACGCCAACCCTAACCAACGCAGGGAAAGCAGAAACGCCCCAAAGGCCGTGGCGACTTGTTCGGCCGGTTCAGTTCAGCGGCGCCGTCCTGCCTCGACGACGGCGGGAGACGCCGGACCGGACTAGCGAGCGCGTAAGCCGGCGTCGGCCCGGCAGCGGCGGGGTAGGGTGCGTCGACGCGGGGGACTGCGACTTCGGGGGGATTGATTCTCTTCGCTGTTAGCAAACTCCCAAATCCAAATCCCTCTCTTCCGTCCTCCCTATCCACTTGATTTGGTTGCGGATTTCTTACAATCGGCGTCTTACTGACCGGAATTATCCGTCCATCCGTGGTCTGTTCGATTAGGGTTTGGGCCCCAGAGTTCGTTTCTGGGGACAGCACCAGCGGCGTCGGCCATGGACTACACCAACGCCATCCACATCATCCCGGACGCCACGGGCCCCGACGCCTGGACCAACACGGCGCCGTCCACGGGCGGGGACGCCGCCATCTGGGCCACCGAGGACGACTACCGCCAGTGGAGCGCCGACCCGGGCTACGGCGACCGGAACCCCTCCTCGCGGGCGGGGAGCGAGCAGCCGCCGGCGGGCAAGAAGGCTCGCGGCGGAGGCGGCAGCAGCGATGGCGGCGGCGGCGGGAGCAGCACGAGCAAGTCGCGCGCCATCGGCAAGATGTTCTTCAAGACCAAGCTCTGCTGCAAGTTCCGGGCCGGGACCTGCCCCTACGTCACCAACTGCAACTTTGCGCATGGCATGGAGGAGCTCCGCAAGCCGCCGCCCAACTGGCAGGAGATCGTTGCCGCCCACGAGGAGGCCACGGAGCAGCGGGAGGAGCACCAGATCCCCATCATGACCTCTGCAAGTGTCGTCGCTGGAGACAGCAGCGGCGGCGGCGGCGGCTCGCAGGGGGGCAGGGCATACAAGGGCCGCCACTGCAAGAAGTTCTACACTGAAGAGGGCTGCCCCTATGGCGACACATGCACCTTCCTGCACGATGAGCAGTCCAAGGCGCGGGAGAGCGTGGCCATTAGTCTCTCGCCAACCGTTGGTGGTGGGGGATACAATGCTGCTGCTGCCTCCGCCAACGGAGGAGTGATGGTGCCGAAGCCGTCCAACTGGAAGACGAGGATCTGTAACAAGTGGGAGATGACTGGATACTGCCCATTTGGGAGCAAATGCCACTTTGCTCATGGTTCTGCCGGTGAGTCTCAGGTTCATATGGGCCTTTAATCATCAAATTGTTATACTTCCTGCTTCATCAATTTAGGACCTGATTATCCAATTATGATTCATGTTTCTTTCAAGTAATTTGTGCATGATACTCTGTTATAGCTAACTTCTATTAGAAACATTGTTCATTGTAGTTCTTAATGTTAGCCATGATATTAATTTTCATAGGTTGGGTTATTGATGGTGTTTCATTATTAGCGATAATACATGGTTTTATAATTTGAAATGTTGTTTATTTTGAGTCGTGTGATGGAAGTTTATGCTACGATTTGACATACTAATGAATCACCAGAAAAAAACTGTTTGGGTTATAAGGTCTTTATGGTTTATGGAGTAAACCATGCTGGTTTATGTAGTTTCTTCATAGTAGTATCTCTGTTTGAACTACTGTTTTGTCAATTATTTTTCAGTCATGTATGATTGGAAGTATATGCTATGATTCTCAATACACTGATGAATTCCTAGAAGAAATATGTTTGGGCTGTGAGATGTTTATGGTTTGTGTGTGAACCATGCTGCTAGGTGTAGACATGTAGCATAGACTGAATTCTTGCAGGGTTTTGGTTGGTTTCAAAGTTTGTGATTGCTGAGTGAGGGTGTGGTTCCATAGTATGCCTTTTTGTTTTGGATTTTGAGGACATTATGCTGGGTTTGGTTCAGTGGCAGCAAAATAAGCTAGTACGATAAAGCTTTGTACATACTGGAAGCAGTGATGCAATTATTGTCCATAAACATAAAACATTTCATAGGGCCTTTGTCTGTGTCAAGTTTTAATTTATGTTGAGCCAATGAGCTATTGGGGTGTCGTACAAAAAGTGTCACCCAGTTACCTGCCTTTTTGAGGGTTTGTGTTTGTGCTGCTTCAGGGAATCAGGGTTAGCTATGGGCATGTGATATTTTCTGTTGCAGTTTTTATCTTGTGCTGCCTTAAATCATTTCTGTTAGCTATGTGCATGTGACATCTAAATATTACTGTTGCAGTCCTTCATCCTGCATAACACATTTCTGTTTCATGTCTTGCCTGAGGTGATCGTTTGAGAAAGGATAGTTTTTGTTGCAAATACTGAATTGTAGTCAGATGGATGGTTGGATCTTGGATCATGGCCAACTCTTTCTTTTTTTTAATACACCAGCTAGTTCATTTAGGCACAATTCCATACGAGTGCTTTGTTTTAGTAAACGTCTTAACATGTTCTAACTATATAATTTCAGAACTTCACAAGTATGGAGGGGGCCTTGCGGACATAGATGGCAGGGATATCGCGTCCACTCCTGATTCGAAGCAAGCTGGTACTTCTGCTAAAGCTCCTCCAGAGTCTGCTTCTGCATCCACTGCGATGCCCCCTCATGCAGACGTGTACCATCTCGGTATCCAGTCGCAGCGCTCCGCCATCGTCAGCCAGAGATCTGGACAACTGCAAAGACCCATTCAGAAATGGAAGGGCCCTGACAAGATCAGCAGGATCTATGGTGATTGGATAGATGAGAATGAGTAGGAAGGATCTATGGTAGGCCGAAGGGAGGCTGTTAGTATCTGTCCGACTCTGCTTCAGCCGGTGAAGGTTTACCAGGCATAGAAGATCGTTAGCATTGCAAAACCTGGTCTTGACACAATGCAGGGTGTCTTATGTTTCTGCATGTCCTGCTGTTGTCTCTGTTGTAAGCATGCTTAACAACTTTAGTTAAGATCAACTTTGCAAGACCTATATTGGGAAGGTAAACTGATGGAACATGTGGTCACTTTCTTCCGTTGAACTCAGTCTCAATACTATGCTTACCTTGTGTGCTAGAGCATTATAGTTCAAAGTCATGGTGCATCCTGTACACTGTACAAAGGTGGCGGAAGGTTTTGATTGTTCAGGTGCGTCCGTGACCTTTTGTTGCTTCTTGTTTTCGGGCTATTATTGTGCCCGATGCCCGAGCCTTGCTCTTTGGGCCATTGAGCTGTGCGATCTGTACCAAACAGCCAAAAAGTCCAATAAACCGGAGACTTTCCTTCCTAAAAAATACTCTTCAGGATATAAGACGTGATTTGACTTGGTGCGGTCTTCATGATTATACTTTGACTATTAATTTATATTATTTTATATAATTAATGGAAACAACAAAAATATCATTAGAAAGTATTTGTAAAGATAAATCTAATGGTACCATTATTGTACTATATATTTTTTATTTTATTAGACTTATTATTGGTCAAAGTTAATAAAGTTTGAATTTTGAAATACGTGCATGTCTTATATTTTGAGACGGAGGGAGTATCTTGCAAGGAGATCGAGGATGGCACTATTAAGAGCTTATTTGGATCCATTAGCACTAAAAATTACTCCATTTGTCTCAGTATATAAGATGTAACTATTTTGTATTTATGTTTTATAATATAATATAAAACATACTTTCTCTAGACACACATATATCAATATAGTAGTAGTATGTAACTACTTTTTTTATTTATGTTTTATAGTATAAAACATACTTTCTCTAGACACACATATATCAATATAGTAGTAGTATTAGTATTGACAGTGAATTAATACATTCCTTGTTCTTTGAACAAGAGGTAGTTAAGACTTATATATTGGGACTGAGAGAGTAATAGCTAAAATTAGCACTAGTGTATCCAAATAGACTTGCTAATTATTAGTTGATGAAGGGCTGCTAAATATTAGTTCTATTAGTAGGTTTGAACTTGCTAATAGGTGCTAATAGTTTATATGCACCTATCCAACCACATATTAGCAGCTATTTAACATGTGGATTCAGACACACCCTTACTAAAAATTAGGTACATAAGAGCATCTCCAAGAGTGCCTCAAATTTTCTTCCTTAAACATGGTAATTTGCTAACTCCCTAAATAGAATAAGTACGGGGAGGAGAAAAAGAGTCTGTCCAATAGTTTCTCATTTTTGGCTTAGCAAATACAAAATTATGGTCCCACATGGTATTTTTTGTCATTTTTTTATTTCGCACGAAACCCTTCACGATCGCGCCGCCACCCCGTGTCGAGAGTACGCTGTCATCGTCGTGATCAGCCGGTGTGAGAGGAAGTCATTATATTTTATTTCAGTTGGTGTGAGAGGAAGTCATCTTCAACTGGGTTGCTAGGTTGCCGATGACGACGCTCGAAGGAATGCATGTCCACGATTGGAGAAGTCACGGGAAGGAAGAAAACCGCGCCTGAAGAAGATATGCGCGATGTCGGGGTGCACACATATATGCGCTTAGGCCAATCTCCATGGTGAGTTTCACTTTGTTGTTTCCAAGACTGCCATGTCATATGAAATAAAATGAAACTTGAATGAGTTTCATAGACATTAAATTTCATGACTCATAGATAGTTGGTATTCGTGCCAAGAGAGTTTCATCTAGATGAAACTCGTTTCTTCTCTCTCTTCTTAAATACAATGTCATGTCATCGAATATGCCTATGTGACAGCATATTTAATGCAAATGAAACTCATATGAAACCCCCATTGAGATTGGCCTTTTAGAGGGGACACTTTTGCCAATTGCCAAAAGATGGGGAAGATGTATAGGGCACTCTTGGAGGTGATTTTTTTCTCTTTTTTCGCAAAAATTAAAGATGGGGAAGAGATTTGAGAAACTCTTGGAGACTAAATCAAGGCCCTACTTTTAATTTGGGTACTCCCCCAACTTTTGTTGGCCCAACAAATTTAGTTCACTCCAGCAAGAGCACCCAAACAAAGACCCTCCAAATTCATATCAGCATATGACAAGCGGGACCTACATGTCATTGGTGGAGCTGTGTTTTTTTTTTGATTGGACACTCATATTTAGCTATTGGGACTCAAGTAGAGACCCTGCTAGAGATGCTCTAAAAAATAACAGCTATTAGTTATTATCTAGCTATTTTTTTGGTGCTAATGGATCGAAATAGGTCCTAGTTAAGAATCAAATTGCAGAAATGTCATCTTTGTCAAACCGATAGCAACAAAATTAACATTGTCAAACTGCTTGGTCGGTGGAATCTTCTTGCAAAACACTCGCCGCTGCAGATTGGAATGTTTGCAGATGGAGCTTATTAGCGCAAACATTTAACAACGTCATTGGAACTAGAGCACATGTGTGAGCATATATATATATAATGTAAGTGATTGCCTCGAATAATCTTATCCAATAAGCTTATCAGGTGCGCGTACGTACGCGATATACTTATATGTGGCATTTTGCACTAAAGAAATGGCAAAAAGAAGAAACTTTTGTCTCCATTGGAGAAATAAAAAAAAGAATCCAAAGTGCCGGATTGATCTGATTGTTAAATACATAGTACTCCTGTTTCCCAATGTGATAGAAGATTACGTGCATGGTAATAAAAAAATGCATCTTCAGTCAGGAATAAGATAAAGAGACGTGTACTGTATATAAGACATCATAGGAGTGCGCATATTTAATTTGGTTATTATCTTAAGTTAATCAACGGACAAAATCTAGTGAGAAGCGAAAGTAGCTGAGTTTTGCAAGGGTAAATTAAAGAATGACCAGAAGAAGAGTAGAGTGATGATGGGAATTAACCTAACCAGAGTGCAGAGGAGGTATGGATTAGATATGGGGACACAGCAGGTCCTAAAAAGGTAAATTCTATGCATCGGTTCCTTTCTTCTCTCTTTTTTTTTTCTCATCTCTGCCGAGGGCGACTGGATCGTTTTCTGGTTCGTCAAAAAGCGGTGCTAACTGCTAAGGTGCACTTGAGAATTGAAGACAAAAAAGTAGTTGACGAAGAACAGTTATAGTACTACTATATACCCACGTACTGTCAGCGCCACGTAGGCGTTGATCGTGAAATGTGCAGCACCAGCACGTATATATATTTTGTGTGTGTGTAAGGGATGATGGCGTCGTCGAAGAATTAACTATAGTATTTGCGACGGACGGACCGGCCATCTATCGGTTGTAACCACCGCTATATCTCGGTCGTGTAGTCCGACGTGTGCCAGGTGATAACGTCGAGGACTGGCCATCTACTACCCCAGTAGCTGCCGCATCGTCATCCGTTCATCCGTTTCTGTGAAGTGCGAACCAGCTCCTAGCTGACCACCAGCTGGGCAGCTCTGGTCTCTCAAGACTCGCTATCAGCCCATCGATGCAAACTATGCCAACAACGGTTGGTCTTGGCGTGCATCCAAGGGCATGTTTCGCTCTTGTAAAAAAAAGGGGCCGGGGCATGTTTATTTCGTTGCTTATAATACTCCCCTCCAATTTTGAATTTAAGTTCATTTGGACTGCATACAGGTGTCAACGTTGGCGCATACCGTCAAGTATCTAGGGCAATGTAGCCATTTGAAAAACTAAACCAACTACGGGCCCCAACAATGCATGATTAGGCCATCTCTGGTTGCGGAAAAAAGCGACTCATAGTCCTAGCTGGAACGCGATGAGTCGAACCATACCGCGCTGCAGCGATCGAATCATTCAAGGAGATAGAAAGAATTGACTCTTGTTCTTGCATCGACTCGTTGTGATTTAAAAAATCAGAATGAATGAAAGTTTGCATAGAAAACAGGTACTAGGGGAGAGAACTGTTGAGAGGGGTTTGGATTTTTTATTTGTATATCTGTGGCCTGATGGTAAAAAGTCGATTCACCACTGGACAACAATCGGACGGAGGCATGAGTCGAACCAAACAACAGGCGCATGTCAGCTTTTTTACCTGATGAACCGACTCACCACTAGCGATGCTCTTACAAGCACATCTATTTAGTTATCCTGTGGGACCTAAATAATTATCAACACAAAAGAAGATGTAAAGAGCGCAACACAAATGAATGCAAGAATGTAGGTGTTGAATGTAAGGGATCGGGGAATGCAAACTCCCGCACGACAATGTTTTTAACAAGGTATCGAAAAACTCACATTTTCCACCAGTATTTGTTGGACCTCATCACAAGGGTGCCCTTGTAAGGGCCAGACTCTCTGTTGTGTAGCTTTGTGGATAGCTAATGGTCCTTCCCCACATGCAAATGGTCTCTGCTAAGCCTCTGCTTGACCGTACCCCGATGTCTTCACAATGTTGTGCTTCGAGCAAAATGCCGAGAGCCTCTCTCTCTCTCTCTCTCTCTCTCTCTCTTGTCAACCACTGGCGACCACTCAACAAACACGGTTGGAGTGATCTTGTAAGACTTACAAGCTCCAAAATGTACAACCTTAGTGCGTGTAAGCACTTATAGCCAATTGGCATGCAAATCTCACTAAACTATAGACATAAACCTAAACCAAGGAGTTGACCCATCCTAAACTAATCTAAACACTAATCCTAGTGCTTTTGCTAATTGCTAAGTGTTCTCTTAAGCATATGTGATGGCTAGAGTAATAAGAGGTCAACCTCAACTAGCTCCAAGATACTCCAAATGGTTGACCAAAGGGAAATAAATAGCTCCAAACAAATAAACTAGTCGTTGCAAACTCGGGCTTGGCTTGCCTTTACAATGAGCAACATATAGCTCTAATGTCCACACTAGGAAAATTTGATGCATTGACTTGCATACTAGCTATTGTCGTCGGTCTTTGAGTCATAACTTTGGTGGTTTCTCCAGTGCCCTATGGGATTAATCCAGTGCTCGACCAGAGCACTGCATGCTCAAACTATGGTGCAACCTCCAGTACAAACAATAGAGAGCTTTCATGGTCTCTTCTCTTCAACCTGGTCTTTGTTGATGCATCTTCTCTAGTACGGTGCACAACAAAAGTATATACCTTCAACATTCTTCTCTTTTGCCTTAGACTAGCCCCACTGGATAAATTTGGTGCCCTATCAGAAAACTCGGGTTCTCCTAGAAAAACATGAATGATTTGTTACTTCTCTGGTGCTAACCTCGGTGCTCTCAACTTGCATTTCTTCATGTTTCTTTGTTCGGGCTTCAGTTCTTTGATGTCTTGAGCTTCTTGCTTATCTTCTAGGGTATTCAAAGCTTCCACTTGACCTTCATTTGAGGTGTTGATTCCATGATCTCTACCTTAGTCAAGCTCAAGTCAATCCTTACATCCTTAAGACTAAACCACCTTGTCTACTAGCAAACATATTGGATATATTGTCACTCAAGCACCAAAATCACTACATCCTTGTTAGGCTCCATGTTTATTACACGACTAAGGAGTAACTTGGTGTCACACCTAGAGAATCCGATGTACGGATAACACATGGGACAATAATTTATAATAGTTTGGGACAGCAGGTACCCTAAGGCCTTGTTCACTTTACCACAAACTATCAACTTTTTTTCACTCTCTCTCCATCACATCACCGTCACATCAATGTTTGGACGCATGCATGAAACATTAAATGTTGGTAAAATAAATAACTAATTACATCACAAGACAAATCTTTTGAGCCTAGTTAGCACATAATTGGATAATTTTTGTTAAATACAAACGAAAGTGTTATAGTTGCAAAAAATTCTCACTTTTTCAATCTAAATAAGGCCCTGTTGAGTGAAAGGAGAATGCATGTATTGCTTGTGCACCGAGTGCTCAGTTCAATGTTGATGAAATAATACTCTTGCCCTCAATACCAGTTTCAACATATTTCATAGTCTTGGATGTTAACAATGCGCACCAGATTTCATCCTAATATATCTCTTTATATATTTCTTGCCATGTCATAATTTTTACCTATTTTGGCATCTTGATTATTTAGTGAGATCGAAGACTTTATATGGAACCTTCACAAGGCACGGTCTGATCACTGATGGGACACACTTTTTGTTTGATAAAAGTCCACGGGCGTACGCGTGTGTATATATATATATATATATATGGTGATATTCAGACAGAAGAATAGCATATTCAGACAGAAGAATACTCTCAATGAAATCTCTAGCGTGTGTAAGGGCACTCACAATGCAGACTCTACTTAGAGTCTAAGTCTATTTATTACCTCGAAGCTATCATAGACTTGGAGTCTAAATAAGACTTAGAGTCTTGTTTTTTTTCTCTTTCTTCAATAACTACACTGCCACATCAGCAAAATACAATAAATAGGAGTGTAATAAATAGATTTAGACTTTATGATAAAGTCTTCATTGTGAGTGCACCGGCGATCAATCAGCATGGACACCGGGGGGCTTTGCTTTGCTCAGTGGTCAACAGCGACAGCCCACCTCGTCAAAAAAAAAAAAAACTCGTCAAAAAAAAACAGCGACAGCCCACGTGGGCTCCGCCAACACGTGGCACACACTAGTTGGTTAGTTGCCGGAGAGCAAGGACAGATCGGACCTTGGGAACGGCGCCAAGCGCTGCCATTAAACTCATCGCACGCTACTCCTATCATTAATTAACTAATCCGTAGTCAGCAAAAGGACCCTGTCCTACATACTCGATCTCTCTTGGAGTTTCTCAAATTTGATTCAAATTGTTCATATATTTGCTTGCATATTTACGGATTTCAGATGCATTGCTAGTATTTTTTGTCTAGACCATCTATCCCTTTTTTCTTTTACAAAAAACACCAATATTTACTATATAGTACTATAATTTTTTTATAAAGCATAATAATAGGATTTTTGGGTTGTTGAATTGTTAGGTAACAGATCCATGATATGCACAAAGATACTACAAAATATGAATATATATAACCTTCATATAGATACATATATGCTGTGAGTATCTGCATTTGTATTTTGATTCACAAAAGACACCATATACAGGGTGCATCAAGAAATACATAAAACTCCTTGGTAATTCATAGTGGTAATTCTCCCAAATTGCACAATATAACTACCCCTCTAGTCATAAAGAAGTGACACTTTGTAATTTGGTCCGCTCGGCTGTAATTCTTCTACAATTAACCGTAGTTGTGGTTGTTTGTTCTCTTCATGCAGAAAACACTAAGGGTTTATTTGGTAGAGCTCTAACTCCAACTAAAATATTCTAGCTCCGTATTTTTTTTGGGTGGGGCATTATTATTCGACTCTCCCGGTTCACTAGTTGGAGAAACATTTGGCCAAAAAAATCATCATTTTTTTACTTATAGGCCCACTAGCTTGACATATGGACCCACCTGTCATTAAGCCTTTTTATTTTTTTTTCTCTCCACTCATTTATTTCTCTCCCCCTCTCTCTCATCAGTCACCTCCTCCCCATCATCCTATCTCGACCGGCTCCACTAAACAGCGAACGTTCACCAGATTCAAATCTGGCGAACGATCAGACAGCTCCTGCAACTTTTCTTTTTTGGCAAAAAAAAAATTCCGCAACTTTCCTTTGTTGGAAAGTTTTTTTATTTTAGAAAAAAATCATAATTTTTTTAAGCTACAAAGTTATATGTATAACTTATACATACAACTTATAAAGATAAGTTATATGAAAAATATGAAAACACAAGAGTTATGTACAACTTATTTTTCGCATAATTATATATGTTTTGAATTTTTTTTCTAGTAACAATTTATGTGTACAAACTTATAACATATAACTTATGTGAGAAACTTAAAAACTGAGGAGTTATGAAACACAACTTATTTACATGTTATGAAACAAAACTTATGTATCGATATTATTAAACACAAAGAAACAATTAACTTATAATTATGCCGAAATTTCAAAACACAAAAGTTATTAAATATAAAGAAATAAATTAACTTATAACTTATGTCAAAATTTACAAACACAAAAATTATTCACACATAAAGGAACAAATTAACTTATAACTTTAAAAAAACTTAAGTACAAAAGTTATCAAACACAACTTATAGATAAGTTATTCTATCCAACCTGTGTACATAAGTTATTCAATACAACCCGTGTGTATAAAGTTGTAAGTTATAAGTTAATATACATATAAATTGCTATTAGAAAAAATCTTCAAAACATATGCAAGTGAGACCTAGTTCTATTCGTCTCATTATATAGAACACATAAGTGCAAACGAAATTAAAAATAGATACATAAGTTATAGCATGTTAAAATAAATATTTTGTTTTTTAGCATGACATCAGCATAATGAGAAAGGAAGCAGAGATGCTACGTGGACGATGGAGGGTGGAATGCCCGTACAGGAAGCGGATATCGTTGCGACCGTCTAGGTGCGCAAACTCAGCGCGCGGGACCGAACCAGAAAAGGGAACGAAAGCTGCACGTGGTCGGATCGTTCGCTACAATGCACGAAATATATTCATAATGATTGGAAAAAAACAGAAAAAGAAACATTCGCAACTGCATGCGGACCACTAACAGCTCGATTGGAAAAGAACAAAAAAATCATATTTTCTCTAGTATGTGTGCGAGTGCACGTGTCCAACTGAAATGGAGCAGCGGACAGACCGTTCGCTTAACTCGATACGAGTGAACCTTCGCCGAAATGGATTTGGGTATCTCGACGGGCCTCCACGCATGTGTAGCGGCTCACTGCTTGTGTGCCTGGCCTTCTGCCCCCGCGCCATCTCTCCTCGACGGCGGTGGCTCCACATTGTTCCTCCCAACGCCGATAGACTTGGGACGTGTGCGCCTCCTCTCCTCCCTTGGCAGATGGCAGACGCGGGCTGTGCGCGTCGCCCCTCGCTCGACTTGACGCAGGCCGAGCCGAACCCCTTCTCCAATGCTGATGCTCAACTGTGGGGTGGGCCGATTCTCGTCTCCGACGCCGGCAGCCATGGACGATGCATTCTTTCCTCCTCCTGCATCGGCGACTGCGTGTGGCCTGATACACGGCAGCCAAGTAGCCAACACCCATTCTCGTGTCGTTCCCGGCCACCATTCTCAACAAGCAAGGCTCCTTTGGCAGCACGTGGGCCTACGAGACCGGGAGGAGCCAAAGAAGCTGGTATTAATTTCAACCTCTCCTCCAGCATAGTCAGCAGGAAACCTAGCGCTTCAGGCGTGGATTAGCACCCCCGACCTTTGACTGGTCTCGACCAAACACTGCTCTGGAAGGTGCCCCCGGACGGAGTGGTACCAAGTGCAGCAGGAGTGGTTGCTGTAGCAGCAGCCACAACCTTGATGCATCATCAATCACTTCTTCCCAATATATAGGCCCATTATTTGAAGCCAAAAGTATTTTAAAGTTCAATTGATAATTAATTTTACATGTTCAATTTGGATAAATGATGCAAGTGGGATATGTCTTTAAAAAAGTTTCAGAGGAATCTAAATTTTCTATATTTTTATAATTACTACTATATTTATAATAAAATGTAGCTGACAGATTTTATAGACAATCCCCAAAAATGTGTGTAACTGTAGAAAGAGTATAAACCAACGATTTTCTCTACGAAATGAGTTGGGCGCTTGTACGTCCATAACTCAGCAAGCTAAATGAATCCCAAAATGCAACCAACTGTATTGCTTGGAGCATATATATACTCCCTCCATTCCAAATTATAAGACGTTCTAATAATCTTGGAGAGTCAAAGTTTTTCAACTTTGACCAAAATTATAGAGAAAAATATAAAGATTTATACCATCAAATATACATATTATGGAAATATAACTAATGGAGAATCTAATTGCACTTAGTTGATATCATAAATATTATTATCTTATTATATAAATTTGGTCAAAATTGGAAAACTTTGACTCTCCAAGATTCTTGGAATGTCTTATAATTTGGGATGGAGGGAGTACTAGATTCGATCTTATGCAAGCCATGATAATTCGATCTTGTCTTATTGTCATGTCTACTAGTGCCCGCACATCTAGTCGAGGACATATTCTGCACCACCCAAAGCACAAGCAAAGTCCGGCGGCCTTTCTAAGATTATTCAGGTTTTGCTTTGAAATCGAAGTAATAACCTACAAATTTATATTTTTTTCTATCCTAAATTACAAACAATTATAGCTTTTCTCTCTATGTATCTAGAGAAACCAGAATAACTTACAATTTAAGAACGTGAATACTGTATATTACTAATGTTATATAGGAAAAAGTAACCCCCTCAACTATTGAGCGTCGACTACTTCACCCTCCAAACTATAAAATCAGATGTTTTACCCCCTGAACTTTCTAAAACCATTCAAATAACCCTCTCAGACGGTTTTAGACGGTGATTTTGCTACAATATCGTAGTTGTCTTTTTTTCGTTTTATTTATTTTAGCCGAATCTTTAAAAAATCATAACAAATCATAGAAAAATGATAACATAGAAAATCCAATTTTGTTGGACTCCACATAAGTAGATCTACACAATTAACATACTCCCTCCATATTCAAAAACTTGACGTTTCAGACAACGACACGGTCTCCAAAACATCACTTTGACCACTTGTTTCTTTAAAAATATTTATTGAAAAGTGGTATATGTATATTTTTATGAAAGTACTTTTCAAGAAAAAAATATTTATATGATTTTTACATCTCTAAACTCAATAATTTAAAAGTTATTTATGATTTATATTACCAATGTTTGACCCAAATCTTGTCCAAAACGTCAGCTTTTTCAATATGGAGGGAGTATAATATAGTATACTTTAGATTAATTTTTTTGCTGTAGATTTAGATTTATGCTTTTCTGTAATTAATTAGAATAATTTATAGATGCAATTTCTTTCATCCAATTGTGTTGAAATTTTTATTGCGGGCTAATTGTTGTATGCTTGAACTGTAGTAAAAATGTCATACTCATTGAATCAGGTATAACTTAGGTATAGATTTATTTAACTTCATGCTAAGTTATATCTAAATAAATTTATAGCTAAGTTATACATAATCCGATTAGTATGAAGTTTTCAATACAGTGAAAGGATACAATAATTAGCTCACCACAAAAACTTCACCACAATTGGATGAAAAAAAACTGCATCTATGAATTATTCTAATTAATTAAAGAAAAACATAGATCTAAATCTATAGCAAAAAAATTGTTCTAAAGTATATTATATTATATGTTCATTGTGTAGATCTACTTATGTGGAGTCCAACAAAATTAGATTTTTCTATTTTATCATTTTTCTATGATTTACTATGACTTTTTATAGATTAAGCTAAAATAAATAAAAAAGAAAAGACACAACCACGTTACTGTTGCAAAACTGTCTAAAACCGCCTGTGGGGGTTATTTGACCGATTTAGAAAATTCAGGGGATAAAACACCTGATTTTATAGTTTGATGGTGGAGTAGTCGACGCTCAATAGTTGAGGGGGTTATGTAGATTTTTTCCATGCTACATATATAGCATATGCATCTTGAAACAATTTATATTGTTAGCCACTTTTTCATTACTAATCACTTGTCGTAGCTGGAAGCGGTATCTTTTGTTTTGAATTATAATTATGTTTAGGCAAAAGCGACTATGATAGTGAAGATCAAGCTAGATGACATTAGGATAGTAAGCTCTTTTTAGCTTCGACTCTTGCTTACATATTAGTATACTCCATATAAGTATATAGTAGCGTCATTGAGGGCCCGTTTGGAATGCGGGAAATTTTTCTGATTCCAGTGTTTTTCTGTGAAATTGAACTGATTCCTGTGAAATTCCTGTGAGATTCCTGTGAAATTCCTGCGTTCCAAATAGGCCCTGATACCATATATTTTCCTCTCCTCAGCTCCTCTCTTATATGAACCAGGAGCCAAGAAAACCATCTTTTTTTAGGCCACGTTCAGTTACCCAAATTTCCCAAAAATTTTGCACGGCACTTATCATATCGATTATTTAGACGCATGCATGTAGCATTAAATGTAGGTAAAAAAATAACTAATTATACTTTTAGTCTGTTTATGTCGAGAGGAATCTTTTGAGCCTAGTTAGTCCAAGTTTGGATAAAATTTATCAAATAACAACGAAAATGCTACAGAAACTTTTCTCCAAAAATTTCGCGAACTGAACAAGCGGTCTTAGAGCATCTCCAAGAGTTTTTCTAAAATCTATTCTCTAAATCATCATTTAGAGAGTCATTTGAGTAAAAATCGTTTTCTATATCTTTATAATCTCCAACAGTTTTTCTATATCTTGTGCGCAGTCTAGAGAGCTATTCTCGCTCTTCATCTTTGGCTAGCGAGAAATACGGAATAGAGATTATCTATATTTAGATATCCAATTGAAGAGACTGTTGGAGGGTGTCTTTTCATCAAAATCTCTATTCCTATAAGTTAGGAAAGATATAAAGAGTCTCTTGGAGATGCTCTTAGTTTGGTTATGGCCGAGCTAGAGTTATTGGCTGAAACTCTGCCAAACGAACCCTTGATGACCCTCTCATGAATACAACTGTTGTAGTTAGTAGCTGTATTGTTGTTGCATATACAAAAATAAGTAACTTATTTTGAAAAAAAATATGTAGAAAAAACATTTTGATTTAGGTTTGGAGATGATTGTTGACTGCCATTGAAAATTACTGTAGGACACAACAGTAACTAATATATATAACTACTAGTACAGTAGAAAGGATGGCTAGCTGGTCGGCGCAGGAAAGGGCACAGCAGGGCAAGTAGAGGATGGAGGAGTGCGTCGGAGTCTCGGCGATGACGATCGACGGCGGAGGCATGCATGCACATGCACATGGGCGCGCACGAAGCACGACGGCATGGCAGCCGTGGGTAGTGCCTACCTGCACACCTGCTTGCTTGACCGCGTAGCTAGGAGTAGTAGACTGCAGTGCACATGCGTGCGTGCGTGCGTGCGTGCATGGTGGAGTCTCGATAGAACGCGCGGGCCGGGCGCGCATGGGGGGCACTGACGGGTGCTGCCGCAATTACAGGCAGGCAGGCGCGCACGCACGCACACGCGCGGCCATGCCGTGCTGATCGATGCCGCCCAGCGCGGCGACGCCATCGATCGTATCGACCTGGCTGGTGGCTGGCTGGCTTGGCTGGTGGACTTGACGTCTTGACCGGTAGCGATTGGACGGCGGGCGGGCGGGCGGGCGCGGCGGTGCGTGCGTGGTGGGTCTGGGCGTCTGGCGGTGGTGGGCTTCCGGTGTGCCGTGTCACCGTGTGCAGGTGCAGGTGCACCTGCACCTGCACCTGCCCCGCCCGGGATCTGCGGGCGCGCTGCATGCTGCAGCTCTCGCGAGATCATTGCAGTCGTCCCCGGCCGGCAGTGCAGTGCACAGACTACAGAGAGTGAGAGCTGGCGATAGATCATGGCGAGTCCCGAGGCGAGTTAGTAATGGGCACCGCGCACCCTCGTGGCCGACACCGCCAGGCCTACGTGCCTCCCATCTCCCGCTCGCACGCACGCACGCGCACATGCACAGGTGCCACTCGTATGCATGCAGAAGCGCCCGCGCGCAGTCCCGCACGCACGCACGCGCAATCCAAACAGGACCAGGACCAGGACCTCCTTTCATGCCTCTGCTACTGCAACCTACTCTCTCCGTCTCTAAATGTCTGTCTTTAGAAATCCGTGTTTCTCCTCACAGAAACGCTTTCCGGACGACCAACATAAAGGGACAGAGGGAGTACTGTGTGAGTTCAGCAGGAAAACAAAAACAACCAATTTGATTAGAAGAACTCTGCTGCGCCTGTGTGTGATTTACATTTACTACTCTACCTACCATATGGATCATGTCTAACGAGACTTTATAATTTGATTAGAAGGAAATACTATATTTGAAGTCGTCATTATTGGATGGTGCCCCAGCTGTGCAATGTACATACTCCTATATTTCTGCTACTTACTCCCTCCGTCCTAAAATAAATGTAATTCTAGACTAGACACGTTTACCAATACATCAGTAAAATTACCAACATATCCCTATAAAAATGTCATCATCACGCTTTGAAAAAACAAAAAAGTACAAAAAGAAAAAACAAAAAAATATATAAAAAGACAAATAAAGTTTCCTTGTCTTATATATAGAATTGTATTTATTTTAAGATAAATTTTGAACTCTAAAATTATATTTATTTTGGGAGCGAGGGGTACTATGTAAAATGATGATATGACCTGCCTGTTCTTATTAGATATGGATAAGCTGCAAGCTGCAGATATGCAAGTGTGTACACATCGGTACATCACATCCGCTACGCAATTTGCACATCTATCGCTGAAAAAAAGGTGCTGCTATAAGCACTACTCACATTTCGTTAAACAATCTGCACCTCTTGACGACACATAAAAGATGAAGTACTATACCTAACTTTGCTGAGGTAGGACATGGAGCCATCAGGACCCAAGATATACTCCCTCCGTCCCTAAATAAATGTCGTTCTCGCTTCCCGAGAAAAATCTACCGGCAATTATATATTAAAATATATTAATATTTATGCTAAGTAATTAGTATCATCGGAAAGATCTGTACACCTAGTTTTTTAACAAAATTATTTGGAGATATAAATATTGCACATATTTTCTACAAATTGAGTCAAACACGTGGCACGTACACCAACGGCGATACTTATTTAGGGACGGAGGGAGTAAGTAGGTACCATTGAGAGCCTCAATTTCAGACACTACATTTATGTACTATAGAGCCATTTTTGTGCCGTAAATTACTTTGAAGATCTGACACAAAAACCAATGAACTATTCCTGACTTGGCTGAAGGCCTTCCGCGCTAGATCTATTCTTCTGTCTGACGTTTCAGAGATTTAATCTTGTATACGTACGTACTCCCTCCCTTCCAGAATGAGTGTCGTCCGGAAAGCGTGTCTGTGAGGGAAATACGGAGTATCTCAGTTGTTTCATGCTCTCTTTTGAGGCTGTTATCCCCAGCGAACTTTGAATTGTTACCGTTTGCTTTACAAAAGCAGAGTTAAGTCTCTTTTTCTTAAAAAGAAAATGAACGAATTTTCGTGTTAAGTGAAGAGCATGCTCCTGCCCTTCTTCATCAATTGCATGAGCATCGCCAGCATAGTCCTCAAATCTCTAAATCAAATTTTCAGGGCTTATGTAAAAAGCACAAGTCGAGAAAAAAATCCCTATTTAGGTCCCAAAGTTCATGTCGACGAAATATGGTCGATAGCCCACCTAGGAGTATGCCCGAGGTGGTAGATTAGCGGGGAAGACGCGTAGAACGACGATCCGGACATGACACAGGAACGAAACTAGATGAACACAAGAGTTTATCCAGGTTCGGGCCGCCGAGTTCAGCGTAATACCCTACGTCCTGCGTCGAGTTATCTACTCTGTATATTGATGAATGTGTCTTTTTGAGGGGGTCCCTGCTCGCCTTATATAACCACGGGGAGCAGGGTTACAGATCTTTTAGAAGATCGAATCTCTTGATACAATTAGGAAACCTAGTCGATTACAAGTCCATATCGTGAAGGACACGATATCTTTCCTAACCGACTACACTTCCTTACTTTCCGGTTCTGAGAAGGCCTCCGCGCCATTATCCATTTAGCCGGGCCGCCTGTCCGACCAGCTAAGTATTGACGCCACGGGCCTTCACAGCGAGTTGGGCCGGCCTTCACAAAGCAGCCCAAGTCTATCCGTGAGGGTATCCGTGTTCCTGGTCGTTGGCTCTGAATAATCTTTTCTTTAGCGCATCGAGGATCATTCCATTTGCTCGCTCCACCTGGCCGTTGGCTCTTGGATGAGCTACAGAGACATAATTGACAACTATGCTTCTTTCGTCACAAAAGTCCCAAAAATCCGAGCCGGTGAACGTTGAGCCGAGGTCGGTAATGATACAATTGGGTAGACCAAAATGATGGATGACATCATCCAGCAGCTCTGCTGCCTTTTGGGCTGTAGATTTGACCAACGGCTTGTACTCGATCCATTTAGAGAACTTGTCGATTATGACATAGACGTATCTGATACCGCCTGGTGCTATTTTGAATGGCCCGATCATGTCTAGACCCCAGCACGAAAATGGCCAAGAAGCTGGTATGGCCTGGAGATCATGTGCCGGAACATGTATTTGTTTGGCAAAGAACTAGCATCCTTCACAATACTTGACCAGCTTTTCTGCATCTGCAACGGCAGAGGGCCAATAGAAACCTGCCCGGAACGCTTTCCCGACCAGCGTTCGGGAAGCGGCGTGGTTACCACATATGCCAGCATGAATGTCTGCTAGGATTCGAGTGCCTTCTTCTTGAGAAACGCACTTCAAGAGTAGTTCTTCTTTTGCATTCTTGCGCATAAGCTTTCCATCTACCAAGATGTACTGCTTACTGCGCCGAATGAGTCGTTTGGCTTCGATCTTATCCTGAGGAACATCCGCACTAGTGAGATATCTTATAAACTGCTCTCTCCAATCGTCGACTGTTCGCTGTACCAAGGCGATTGTCTGGTCGGTCGGGGTCTGCTCGGCAGTCCCTGATGTTTCCTGTTCGATCGATGGCTTGACCAGGTCCTGTACAAATACGCCGTGAGGGATCTGAGCCCTGGACGATCCTATTTTGGAGAGAGCATCGGCGGCTTGATTGTCTGCTCTTACGACGTGCTGGAATTGAAGACCATAAAACTTTCCCTTGAGTTTTCTTATCTGGGCAACGTAGACGTCCATCTTTTCATTGGTGACGTCCCAATCTTTATTGACTTGGTTGATGACTAGGGCGGAGTCGCCGAAAACTTCTAGTCTTTTAACTCCGAGCTCGATCGCAATTCGAAGGTCGTGCAGGTGAAAGTCCTTGTTTGGTTTTGGATAATTGATGTCACCTAGAATACTAACCGTGTCATGAAGTGTTTATGAGCTAGGTTGGTACACTCCAAGTACGGGAGCTAAATGATGATCATGGTATTGGTGGTGATGACCAAAAGATAGATCAAGTGCTCCACATTTGGAAGAAGAAGAAGAGAAAAAACAAAATCCTATGGAGATCAAGGCAAAGGTATAAATAGGAATTTTGTTTTGGCACTCAAGACACCGTAGAGGGTGTGAGTGCATTTAGGATAGATAGCCGTACTATTAAGAGGGGAATATCTCAGTGATCACGGTTATCAAGTGCCACTAGGTGGATTCATACATGCATATGCATTAGGACCTAGTGTGCTAACTCGAATCCTTTGAATATGTTTGTGAAAATGCTAACACCCATGCACATGATGTTGTACACTTGTTGGTGTTAGCACATTTGCAAAGGAGAAGTTGTTGGAGTTGGTTTGGATCAACACAGAGAAGAAAATGGAGTTTTCTGTGTATGGTCGGTGGTACCGACCAGGTGGTCGGTGGTACCGCCCATAGGTGCTGCGTGCAGCCTTCTCTGTAATGGGGCGTTTTTGGCCTGGCGGTGGTACCGCTATTACCTCGGTACTACCGCCGGCGGTGGTACCGACCGGATGGTCGGTGGTACCGTGGCCCTGAGGAGTTTTGCAGAGCTCTCTGTGTGTTTTTTAAAAAAAAAACCTACCGGTAGTACCGCCATTACCTCGGTACTACCGCCCGCGGTGGTACCGACGCAAGGTCGGTAGTGGCTTGCTTTTCTCAGAGGTCTCTGTTCGCGGCGATTTTGGCCTGGCGGTAGTACCGCCATTACCTCGGTACTACCGACCTCGGAGGTACAGACCAGAGGTCGGTGCTTCGCCTAAATCAGCGGGTCGTGTGTTAAACGGCTAGTTTGACTCTGTCGGTACTACCGCCCAGGAGGGGTCGGTACTACCGACCAAGCGCAGAAAGGTAGGGTTCGGGCCGTCGCTCTTCCTTCCCTATAAATTGGCTGTGGCCACCTTTGGGGTGTTCTTCTTGACTCTCTGACTTCTTGAACATCCTCTTGAGCAAGATCTAACCCCTCCCTCCGATCTCTTTGCTTGTTAGTGCGAATCCAAGTGAGATCGAGAGATCCAAGTGCATTTGCTTCCGACCAAGCGCAGAAAGTGCGAATCCAAGTGAGATCGAGAGATCCAAGTGCATTTGCTTGTGAGTTTGCATCTAGTGGCACTTGGCGATTGTTGTTGCTGCGGATATTCTCTTTACTCTTGGTGGTTGCCGCCACCTAGACGGCTTGGAGCAGCGGAGGAGTTTTGGCACGAGTTGGTGATTGTTCGTGGCCATCTCCCGGTGATTTGTGAGGGGTATTGTGCCTTCCCCGGCGAAGAGCCAAAAGGTAACTCTAGTGGATTGCGCGTGTCTTTGAGTTACCTCCATTTGTGGGTTGGTTCTTGCGGCGCTCATTTGTTGAGCTAGGTTTGTGAAACACCTATTAGCCGCCGAACCACCAAGTGGTTGGTCGACACAACGAGGAGTAGCGTGCCGGCAAGCACGTGAACCTTGGGAGAAAATCTTTGTGTCTCTTGTCTCTTTGGACTTCTCCCGAAGTTTCTTGGTATTCTTATTGTGATTGATTATCTCTTGCCGGCATCGGTATATCTATCTATCCTTGCATTACTTTCTTTATCACTTGTGTAGAGATATTTATTGCTAGAAGTAGCTCTCTAATTAGAAGTAATTATTTCTTGCTAGCTCATTGTTTTAGAAGAGTAGTGACATATCCTTTGTGTGCCATAGTGATTATAGGTTACTAGAATTGTTGGATAGGTGGCTTGCAACACTTAGTAGAGCTAGAGCAAAAAGCTTCGCTTTGTAATTGTCTAACCAAGTTGCTCTAAGTGTTTTGAAGAATTTTTATTAGGCTATTCACCCCCCTCTAGCCATTTAGGACCTTTCAAGTGGTATCGGAGCGGTGGTCACCGTTAAATCAAGGCTTAACAACCTTCGGTGTTGAAATGGCTCAAATCAATCAAATTGGCAAGCCTCCGTATTTTGATGGCACTAGCTATGATCATTGGAAGAGGAAGATGGCAAATCATTTGAGGACAATGAGTTTTGAGGTGTGGAATGTGACAGAGATAAAAATTGAGATAGCTAATCCCCAAGCTCCTACCGCGGCCGAGCAAGAGAAGCTCAAATACAATGTGCATGCCATTAATGCCTTGTACAATGCATTTGATCCAAAGATATTTGAGAGAATCAAAGATCTTGAGTTTGCGTTTGATATATGGAAGAGATTGGAGGATACATATGAGGGCACCAAAGAAGTCAAGGGTGCCAAGCTATACATTCTCAAGGACAAGTTTGCAAGCTTCAAGATGCAAGAAGATGAATCAATTGCCGAGATGTTCAATAGATTGCAAATAATTGTCAATGATCTCAAGAGCTTGGGTGAGGATGTCAAGAACAAGGATTTCATATTCAAGTTTTTGCATTGCTTGCCTTCAAGTTTTGGAATGCTAACTACCATACTCTTGAGAGAGGACATGGACACAAAGGACCCCAACCAAGTACTAGGTGAGGTGATCACTCATGACACCTACCGTGTGGAAAGGGAAGGGGGAGAAGATGAGAAAGATAAGAAGAAGAGCTTAGCGTTCAAAGCAACCTCATCCAAAGGCAAGAGAAAGGTCAAACAAGCTAAATCAAGTGAAGATGATGATGAAGTTTCAAGTGACATTGATGATGAAGCCATGGCTCTTCTTGTTAGAAAATTTGGCAAGTTTATGAAGAAGAAAGGCTATGGTGCTAGAAAGAGAAGAGACAACTTCAAGAACAAAGGTTATGTGAGAAGATGCTACAAGTGCAAAAGTGAAGATCATGTGATAGCCAATTGTCCTTACGATAGTGATAGTGATGAAGATGAGAAGAAGGACAAGAAGGACAAGAAGGGAAAGAAAGAGAAGAAACTCTCACTCACTAAGAAGAAGGGTGGATCTTATGTGGTGACTTGGGATAGTGAAGCTTCTTCCGATGATAGTGATGATGAAGAGCAAAACAACATCAAGAAGAAAGCTTTTGCAAGTATTGCCATCAACAAGAAGCCCTCTCTATTTGATACTCCATCTACATGCTTGATGGCTAAGCCATCCAAGGTAACATCCTATGATGAGAGTGATGATGATAATGAATGTGATGAAAATGAGGAATATTCTAATGAGGAACTCATGGACATGTTTGAGCAAGCTCACACTTGCTTTGAAACAAAGAAGAAAGAGTGCAAGGAATTGCGCAAGAAGCTTAGTCTTCTTGAGCAATCACTTGATGAGCTCAAGTCTACTCATGAGAGGCTAGAGGAAGCCCATGAGAAGCTTGGCAAAGCTCACACTAAGCTTGAAGAAGCTCACTCTTCCCTCCTTGATCAAGTAAAGGTTGAGGATGTTGCCCCAACATGTGACATAGGAGTTACTTGTGATATTCTTGATGAATCTTTTTATAATCCTATTATTGTTGCTCCCACTAACCCTTCATGCAGCTCATCCACAACTACTACTTCTACTATGAGTGACGGTTTCACATGTGATGCCTCACTAATGGTAGAGAATGAGACCTTGAAAAAGGAGGTCAATGAGCTTACTCGTGCCTTAGGCAATGCCTATGGTGGAGATGCCCGCTTGCTAAAGTGCTTGGGTAGCCAAAGATTTTCCCTTGCAAAAGAAGGAATTGGCTATACCCCCAAGAAAGGCAAGAAGGCCTTTGCAACTCCCAAAACTAGTTTTGTGAGAAGCAATGGTCGGTTTTGCAATAGATGCAAGCAAGTTGGGCACATGGAGCAACATTGCAAAAACAAGAGCGCTAATAATTTTGTATCCTCATTTATTTATGATTCTTGCTATGTTCTTTCCAAGGGTGCTAATGGTGTGAAGGCTAAGTTCGTTGGTGCACCTATTGTGGGCTCAAAGAAGAAAGCTATTTGGGTGCCCAAGAGCCTAGTAACTAACCTTGGAGGACCCAAAAAGATTTGGGTACCATCAAAAAGTAGATGATCTTTTGTAGGTACCATTGGCATTGGAGACTTGGTTCAAGTGATATTTATTATGTTGATTATATGATTGAGCAAAGTATTGAAAATTGATAATCATTATCCCAATGCCATGACAACAAGTGAAGTTCAAATGTGCTACAACATACAAGTGTTATGTTTCAAGTTGTGGTGACTTATTGAATTATTTGGTTGCTTGCAAATATTGAAGTAAAAGCTTGCTAATGGATGATCATGAGCTACGAAGGTATATTTCTTGTTGATCATATTTATTTGGGTGCATATGAGTTGATTGAATTGGAAATATGCATATGTTGCTTGCTATAAGATGATTGAATGGATAAATTGTTTAGTGATCAAGTTTGAGTTAGTTTGATTGGATATATTCACAATATGACTTTTTGTAAGTGGGTTGAATGGACATATATCTTGTGTTGGTATTCAAGCAAATTGATTTCAGATTTGGTTCAATGAGGAAAAATAGCTCAAGATATGAAATCTGGTAGCAATCTGTGGAATGTTGAAATTCAATTGATTGAAAGGCCCTCAAGCTGGAATCATATTTATAAGTGTTTGAGGGACCTAAGTTTGGTTTTGAAATGATCTAGAAGCATGACAAAGCAGTTTGTATTGATAACAAGCAACACCCAAAAAGAGAGCTAGTCATGATAATTCAAGTGGTATTCTCGTAGTTCTCTCATGCAAGAAATGAAGAAATAAATAAGCAAGTCAACCACAACATTGAGCTAGTGCACTTGATCATATAGGTGAAGATTTGTTCTATCAATTGGTATCTATTGATCTTCACCATGGACTTCACATTGCTATTGGAGAAATAAATTAGAATCTATGTGACTATCCTCTTCTCCAACATAGCAAAGGTATCATTGTAATGTGCATGATCATTTCATCCCTTACTAGTATGCGGTTAGTGCATATAGTACATGCTTAATAGGATCATGCATAACAAATGAAAAATTAAAATTCATAGCCTACCACTATTGCTTGATTGTTTATATGATCTAGTGGTTAGTATATGGATTTGTTCATGAGCTAGTGAACTCAAGTACTTGATCTAGAAGATGAGCATGAGTATCTAATTCAATGTGAGTAAGATAACCATTGAAAGATGTGTGAAGAAGCTTACTCTAGAGCAAACCGAGTTGGATATCTTGTGCAAATTTAATAGTTCAAGTCATAAATGAGAGGCTCATGACAAGAGTTCAAGAAGAAGACAATAATGCAAATGGATATCAAGTTCAAACATTCAAAAGTGGTATATAGACTTGCATCTTGTGATCCAATCTTTCATATATGTGCTATTATCAAGTGGTATTACAAGTGGTGTCGTCTGAATCAAGCTTATAAGTGGCATCCAATAACTTCAAGTGATCAAATCAAGAAAGCATCCATCATCTAGTGCTCCAGTTCATCAAGTGGTATGACCCATGCTTGGACATAGGGGGAGCTGCCCCATCTATTGGTATCAAGGTCAATGATCCTACAAATGGTCTCATTTCAACATAAGTGGTGGTGTCCATCAAAAATACAATATTCAAGCATCAATCATCTACCCCTAGTACCACCCTTTGTGCAAAATGTGTATACCTTTTGTGGTTATTGATGACAAAGGGGGAGAGAGTGCTACAAAGATATTGAAATTAGGGGAGTTTGCCTGGTATGGACATGGACTGAGGATCAAAATTGATGAATGCAAACTGAGGATCAAAATTGATGAATGCAAGGGGATCAAAAAGAAACACACAAGTAGGGGGAGCAAGCTCATGAACTTGGTTGTTGCATTTGATTTGTGCATGTTCATATGCTTGCTTGCATTGCACAAGTTATTTAACTTGATATCCATGCTTGTGTGGTGTATGCTAGAAATAAAGTTTGAATGATGATTTGCAAACTAGCATGCATAGGTGGTAGCTAGATATAATTTGTTCTTACAAGTGGTACTAGAGCCTTTCATATAATGTTGATCTCATGAGGTATCTAGTGTTTTTGTAAGTCTAGCTAACCATGGTGCTAAGGATGGTATACATTGGCAACTCCGATTGGTATCACGCTTCAAAGGTCCATTCTTTACACCTTAGCATCATTTGATAGTATTACTCTCCCGCATTTCATATCTATGCATATGTGCCAAACTTGAACCAAACACTATAGCACATATGTAGGGGGAGCTAATACTAACAAAGTGGTGACTCAAATTTTCAAACATATATCTTTGTGAAAGGTTGTCATCAATTACAAAAAAGGGGGAGATTGAAAGTCCTTGTTTGGTTTTGGATAATTGATGTCACCTAGAATACTAACCGTGTCATGAAGTGTTTATGAGCTAGGTTGGTACACTCCAAGTACGGGAGCTAAATGATGATCATGGTATTGGTGGTGATGACCAAAAGATAGATCAAGTGCTCCACATTTGGAAGAAGAAGAAGAGAAAAAACAAAATCCTATGGAGATCAAGGCAAAGGTATAAATAGGAATTTTGTTTTGGCACTCAAGACACCGTAGAGGGTGTGAGTGCATTTAGGATAGATAGCCGTACTATTAAGAGGGGAATATCTCAGTGATCACGGTTATCAAGTGCCACTAGGTGGATTCATACATGCATATGCATTAGGACCTAGTGTGCTAACTCGAATCCTTTGAATATGTTTGTGAAAATGCTAACACCCATGCACATGATGTTGTACACTTGTTGGTGTTAGCACATTTGCAAAGGAGAAGTTGTTGGAGTTGGTTTGGATCAACACAGAGAAGAAAATGGAGTTTTCTGTGTATGGTCGGTGGTACCGACCAGGTGGTCGGTGGTACCGCCCATAGGTGCTGCGTGCAGCCTTCTCTGTAATGGGGCGTTTTTGGCCTGGCGGTGGTACCGCTATTACCTCGGTACTACCGCCGGCGGTGGTACCGACCGGATGGTCGGTGGTACCGTGGCCCTGAGGAGTTTTGCAGAGCTCTCTGTGTGTTTTTTAAAAAAAAAACCTACCGGTAGTACCGCCATTACCTCGGTACTACCGCCCGCGGTGGTATCGACGCAAGGTCGGTAGTGGCTTGCTTTTCTCAGAGGTCTCTGTTCGCGGCGATTTTGGCCTGGCGGTAGTACCGCCATTACCTCGGTACTACCGACCTCGGAGGTACAGACCAGAGGTCGGTGCTTCGCCTAAATCAGCGGGTCGTGTGTTAAACGGCTAGTTTGACTCTGTCGGTACTACCGCCCAGGAGGGGTCGGTACTACCGACCAAGCGCAGAAAGGTAGGGTTCGGGCCGTCGCTCTTCCTTCCCTATAAATTGGCTGTGGCCACCTTTGGGGTGTTCTTCTTGACTCTCTGACTTCTTGAACATCCTCTTGAGCAAGATCTAACCCCTCCCTCCGATCTCTTTGCTTGTTAGTGCGAATCCAAGTGAGATCGAGAGATCCAAGTGCATTTGCTTCCGACCAAGCGCAGAAAGTGCGAATCCAAGTGAGATCGAGAGATCCAAGTGCATTTGCTTGTGAGTTTGCATCTAGTGGCACTTGGCGATTGTTGTTGCTGCGGATATTCTCTTTACTCTTGGTGGTTGCCGCCACCTAGACGGCTTGGAGCAGCGGAGGAGTTTTGGCACGAGTTGGTGATTGTTCGTGGCCATCTCCCGGTGATTTGTGAGGGGTATTGTGCCTTCCCCGGCGAAGAGCCAAAAGGTAACTCTAGTGGATTGTGCGTGTCTTTGAGTTACCTCCATTTGTGGGTTGGTTCTTGCGGCGCTCATTTGTTGAGCTAGGTTTGTGAAACACCTATTAGCCGCCGAACCACCAAGTGGTTGGTCGACACAACGGGGAGTAGCGTGCCGGCAAGCACGTGAACCTCGGGAGAAAATCTTTGTGTCTCTTGTCTCTTTGGACTTCTCCCGAAGTTTCTTGGTATTCTTATTGTGATTGATTATCTCTTGCCGGCATCGGTATATCTATCTATCCTTGCATTACTTTCTTTATCACTTGTGTAGAGATATTTGTTGCTAGAAGTAGCTCTCTAATTAGAAGTAATTATTTCTTGCTAGCTCATTGTTTTAGAAGAGTAGTGACATATCCTTTGTGTGCCATAGTGATTATAGGTTACTAGAATTGTTGGATAGGTGGCTTGCAACACTTAGTAGAGCTAGAGCAAAAAGCTTCGCTTTGTAATTGTCTAACCAAGTTGCTCTAAGTGTTTTGAAGAATTTTTATTAGGCTATTCACCCCCCTCTAGCCATTTAGGACCTTTCAGCAGGCAGGCTTCGTATTCTGCTGCGTTGTTGGACGCCGTAAAATGGATCCGGAGGACGTAGCTCATCTTGTTTCCGGAAGGTGAGATAAAGTATACCCCGGCTCCTGCGCCCTCGAGGTTTAACGACCCATCGAAGTACATTACCCAGTGCTCGGTGCTGATCTGAGGGATTGGGGTTGTCATATCGGTCCATTCGACGACGAAGTCAACGAGCGCATGAGATTTGATGGAGGTGCGACTGCGAAACTCAAGGGAAAAGGGGGCTAACTCCAGAGCCCATTTTACTATACGACCATTGGCATCCTTGTTACGCAAAATGTCTCCCAGTGGGTACTCAGTAACCACCGCGATAGAGTAATAGTCAAAATAATGTCGCAGTTTGCGGGAGGTAACTAATATTGCATATAATAATTTTTGCACCTGTGGATACCTTGATTTTGAATCATGGAGTACCTCACTGATGTAATAGACCGGACGTTGCACCTTGTACGCGTGCCCTTCTTCTTCTCGTTCCACGACCACGACGGTGCTTACAACCCGGTCAGTAGCCGCTATATAAACTAGCAAAGTTTCGCCGTCAATTGGTGCGGCTAGCAGAGGTGGTGTTGTAAGAAATTGCTTGAGCCCTTGAAAGGCGATTTTGGCTTCTTCCGACCACTCAAACTTCTCGGAAGCTTTGAGTAACCTAAAGAACGGAAGGCCTTTTTCTCCTAGACGTGAGATGTAACGGCTTAGAGCCGCCATGCATCCAGTCAATTTTTGGACATCTTTGACGTTTTTTGGAGGCTTCATTTTTAGTACAGCTTGGATTTTTTCCGGGTTAGGCCTCAGGCCGTCTTTGCTTACTATGTTGCCTAGCAGGATACCAGACGGGACCCCGAAGGTACATTTTTTAGGGTCGAGCTTCCACCGAAATTTATTCAGCGTCGCAAAAGTTGCGCGTAGGTCGTCTACTAATGTAGGGGTCCGCTTTGTTTTTACGACGATATCGTCGACATAAGCCGCTACGAGCTCTGCTCGAATTTCCTCGTCTAGGCATTTTTGAATCGCCCTTTGGTACGTGGCCCCTGCGTTTTTGAGGCCGAAAGACATCGTTGTGTAGCAATATGTCCCAAAAGGGGTAATGAACGATGTTTTGGGCTGGTCTTTTTCTCTCAAAGAAATTTGGTGGTATCCAGAATAACAATCTAGGAAGGACAAAAGCTCGCACCCAGCCGTGGAGTCGATGAGTTCGTCGATGCGGGGTAAAGCAAAGGAGTCTTTAGGGCAGTGTTTCTTAAGATCGGTATAATCAACGCACATTCTGCATTCTTTATTCTTCTTTTGGACTAAAACCGGGTTAGCAAGCCACTCCGGATGATACACTTCTTTTATAAATCTGGCAGCTAAAAGCCGGGTGATTTCTACCCTAATAGCCTCCTTTTTGTCGCGAGCGAACCGTCGTAACTTCTGCTTGACTGGCTTGGCGGTCTTCGAAACGTCTAAGGAGTGCTCGACCAGCTCTCAAGGTACACCGAGCATATCCGCGGGTTTCCACGCGAAAACGCTTACGTTCTCCCTCAGGAAGCTGACGAGCGCGTCTTCCTATTTGGGGTCGAGATTGACCCGAATGCGTGCTGTTTTGCTTGTATCTCCTTCGACCAGCTCCACCTCCTTGAAATCTTTGCTCCTAGTTGCCGCGTGCTTAGCTTCTTTGACTGGGATAGACTGGTCTTCTGGAGCCACTTTTACCGCGTCCACGCGTGTTTCCTCCATGCAGATTGAGAGGTCAGGAGCTTGAGCAGTAGCGAAGCTTTCCTTCTCACATTCATAAGCCGTGGAGATGCCTCCCCTTATGCTTAAAACGCCGTTCTCAGATGGCATTTTGAGCAGTAAGTAGGTGTAATGCAGAACCGCCATGAACTTTGCCAGGGCCGGTCGGCCTAACAATGCATGATAAGACCCTTCGAAGTCTGCTACGATAAAATTGACGTAGCAGATGCGGTGACGTTCCTTCGTGCCGAACTGGACTGGTAGAGTGATTTGGCCCAAAGGCTGGGAAGCCTGGGATGGTAGGATCCCCCAAAAAGGAGCGTCATGAGGTTCTAAATCACTTATCTTGATGCCAAGCTCAGGTAGCGCGTGTTTGAATAATATGTCGAGGGAGCGGCCACCATCGACCAACACTCTCTCGAACCGTACCCCGTCAATAGTCGGGTCAACAACAAGCGGAAAATGACCAGGCTCAGGAACTCTGGCCCACTGATCAGCTCTGCTGAATGAAATCTCTTGGTGTGACCAGGCCAGGTAGTTGGGATCTGATATCCTCTCGTCAACTCGATCGACAGAGTAGACTGCTCGCTCAATTAGCTTGCGGACCCTTTTGTCAGCCAGGAATGCCTTCCCGCCGAATATGGTTCGCACGGACTTCTCGGCTTCTCTGAAGCCTCCGTGCTTCGGGTTTCTTCTTGGGTCCTGGTCGTCTTCATCATCTCCTTGAGGACTTTTTCCCTCGCATCGCTTCGGAGGGTCATCCTCGGTGTCGGGGTGTTGTTTCTTTGAGCCATTGTGGAATATGGCTTTAAACCCCCTGCATTCCTCCATCGTATGTCCTACGCCAGGGTGTGCCGGGCAATCTTGCTTCAAGATCTTGGAGTAAGCTGAATCATAGTTGTGCTTGCCTCCAGTCTTGGTGTTATTAACCTCATTACCCGGTGCTCGACCAGGGTTTGGTTGTCTTCTTCTTTCATCTCGGCTGTCGAACCTTCGGTTAGGGCGGCGGTTATCCCTGAACCTTTCACGATGGTCGTCATGGGCTTCGTCGCGGCGGTCGCTACGGTAATCATTTCATTGGCGGTCATCGTGCCGAGGCCTCTGGTCTCGGCGGTCGTCCGCAAGCTGTGTATTATATTCTTCCGCCCGAGCCCAACTCTGAGCTATGTTAAGTAGTTCTTCGACCGTTCTTGGTTCCTTGCACAATAGCTTATTCCTAAGCCCTTCATGATGATGTAGTCCTCTGATGAAAGCCGAGATAGATTCGTCACGTTGGCTACCCGGATTCGGGCATCAGAGAAACGACGGATGTATTCTCGTAACAGCTCGCCAGGGCGGTCCTTGACGCGCTCTAGGTCATATTTGCTGGCGGGCTGCTGAGAAGTAGCTTTGAAATTAGATATGAATGCCTTTTTTAGGTCGGACCAACTGTCAATGGAGTCGGAAGGGAGGGTTAGGAGCCACTGGCTTGCAGCTTGATTAAGGACCACGGGCAAATAGTTGGCCATGACATCTCCTCCTCCGCGGGCTGCCCGTACTGCAGTTTCATATAGCATAATCCATTGGCGAGGATCTGCCTTTCCATCGTACGACCTCAGGTCATGGATCTTGAAACCCCTGGGCCAGATGACAGATCAGAGCCTTTTCGTAAACTGTCTAGGACCAGTGAGGGTTTGGTCTAGGAGGCCATGCTCGCGTTCCCATTGGTTACGTCTTTCCATCTCTTGATGGAGCCTTGTGTCTTTAGAACCCTCGATGTGATTGCGTAGATCGGACCTTTCGGTGATGTGGTCACGCAAGTCCCGGGGCCCGACACTTGGGTTATTCCTGGCACGCTGGTCGGCTCCGTCGTCTTGGCCGCCTCTACGATTATTGCGATCGTTGCGGCGATCCTGATTACTGCTAGCCTCTGGGCAAGGATCCGGACCCTGGTGACTTCTTCTAGATCCGGTGGGAGCGGCATGAGATGGTCCTACCGCCTGGTCTTGGACTTGTACCAGAGACGCCTTCAAGTACGCGCCGAGTTGCTCGAGCTGTGGTGTCACCGGGAGATTCTTGACCAGGTTCATCGCCATGGCAAGATTAGCTTGAGGGGTTCTGTGGACTTGATGGTTATCACACATGTCGAATGCACCGTATAGGTTTAGCTGTAAGCGTTGTCCACCATTAGCTTCAGCTGCTCTCCGAGTAGCTCTGTCAGTGTTTCTAGCTAAACGCTGGGTTTTGGCCTCATCTGTTTCCCCTTCCACGGCCAGCTCATCGTGGCTTATAGCGAATACTGAGCCCCCGTAACGCGGGAGGGGCCCGAAACCCGGAGGATAATCCGGCGACCGATCTGGTGAGTTGGATCTGGTCGATCCGTCGTTTGATGCAGGAGCGGAGGTTAGAATTGTCATGCAAACATTGCTGCCAGATTGCTTGAGATTGGGCGACTGCTTATCCGGAGTACGTCGGTTCTTGGTACGACTCTGGAAGAGTCCCATGGCTTGCTCCTCATATGTCGAGGCCAAGTTTGTCAGTCCACGAGGAAAGACGGGAGCGAAAAAACCGTGCTTCGATCTGCTCGGTTTAGACTTCTGGGGAGGGCAAAACAGGGCGGAACGACCTGCAAGGGTGGAAGTGATGACCAGACCGGTTTGAAGTCGTGCATGTCTCTTAGCACGAGCCGGTCGTCGAGGTTGTTGCCACTCTCCTTTGTTGCACTCATGCTGAGGCGAACGATCTCTGATCGAGTCTGCCAAAACGAGAGTTTTGGCGATGCCCGCCGTGACCCGATCGATGGATTCGATCAGGTCGGAGTTGTCGATGCGCCGCCCTCGGTAGCGGGGAAGCGCCGTTCTGTTTGGGGGCTCCGATCTCGACGTCGGTGCTCCCGGTAGTTGAGATGCTTGGGGCGTCTCCCTGCTTCCGACGACTAGGTCACCTCCGGTGACCCACGAAAAAGACCCGACGGTGAACGCCAAGCCCGCCGGAAGATCCATGGAAGTCGGGAAAGAAACCATCCGAGTCGTCATGACGTTCGCACGCACACTCCCCACGGTGGGCGCCAGCTGTCGACGAAATATGGTCAATAGCCCACCTAGGGGTATGCCCAAGGTGGTAGATTAGCGGGGAAGACGCGTAGAACGACGATCCGGACGTGACACAGGAACGAAACTAGATGAACACAAGAGTTTATCCAGGTTCGGGCCGCCGAGTTCAGCGTAATACCCTACGTCCTGCGTCGAGTTATCTACTCTGTATATTGATGAATGTGTCTTTTTGAGGGGGGTCCCTGCTCGCCTTATATAACCACGGGGAGCAGGGTTACAGATCTTTTAGAAGATCGAATCTCTTGATACAATTAGGAAACCTAGTCGATTACAAGTCCATATCGTGAAGGACACGATATCTTTCCTAACCGACTACACTTCCTTACTTTCCGGTTCTGAGAAGGCCTCCGCGCCATTATCCATTTAGCCGGGCCGCCTGTCCGACCAGCTAAGTATTAACGCCACGGGCCTTCACAGCGAGTTGGGCCGGCCTTCACAAAGCAGCCGAAGTCTATCCGTGAGGGTATCCGGGTTTATACCCCCACAGTTCACAAGTCCAGCAAAACCCCATATTTAGGTCGGTCCAAAAATTGGAGGCCCTTAAATTCGGTCCTCAGACCATCATTCCCGGGGACCCTAGAGAAGCCTCTATATACTTTTCTGTTTTGATGGCGTATATCTCCTAGCCATGTCCACAACCTCGCTCGCCCTTCTCTCGACACCTTGCCCTTTGCCCGGCCTCCTCCTCGGCGGCTCCGTCTCCATCTTGCTTCTTCCTCCGGCGCCTAGCCTCCTCACCTAGACAGAGGTGGTCTCTCCTTCGTCCAGCCTCCTCCTTTGGTGCCCAACCTTCTCCCCTGGTGAGAGCCACCGACTCCTCCTCGATGGCTCCATCTAGTCTTGGCAAGATCTATCATGGGTTGTCCAACGCCAAATTCGAAGAGACAACACTAGCAGTCACCCTAGTTGCCCTTCTCCGTTTGTAACACCCCTATCCATCGGGGCATCCATTTGCTAGCTCGATTCAAAGAGTTGGGTATGTGCCCAGCTACTTGCAGACGCATCTCCCACGCCTCCCCTTCGCCACAGGAGCATCCATTGTCGGCCCCATCGTTCCTCTGTCGGGACGGCCTAATTTTAAGAGGACGAGACACAAATGAACAAAGTGGATGGAGGGAGACTAGAAAAAAGAACGCTTCTATTTGGTTTGAAGGCTACTACTAGACTAAGAAAAAAAATCAAGATCTCAAAAGTTGGAAAACCCTGGAAATCAAAAGTAAGGGCTTGTTTAGTTCAGAGAAATATTTGGAAAACACACTGTAGCACTTTCATTGTTATTTGACAAACTTTGTCCAAATATGAACTAAGTAGACTCAAAAGATTTGTCTCGACACATAGATACTAAAAGTATAATTAATTATTTTTTTACCTATATTTAATGTTCCATGCATACAGCTAAAGATTGATGTGACCGACAATATAGAAATATTTGAGGGAATTTGGGGGGTCGTGATTTGAGGCTTCTACTAGAGATGCTGGATAACACCCCTTTATTTGGTTCATCTAACTACCGATGGGCGGAACTAACAATGATAAATAAATATGCATGTGAAGTATATGCTTCCATTTTTAATTTATCATTCAGCTAATAAAGTGAGCGACCACTAAGCGACAATCTGCCCTCCCTGCCTCTTTTCTTCCGCTGATGATGTTAGTACACCAAAGTAAGTTACGACGAAATTGCTTTTCTTTTATTAGTTGGTGTATATATCATGACCCTCGAGCTGGCATTTGCATATATACAAATATATTATCCATCTTGTCACGATCTACAACTTGATCAATAAGGTGAAAAAGACACATTGCGTATAATAAAACTATGACCGGCTACTACTAGGGCAGCTACTAGGGCAGTTGGTCAACTTAATTAGACAGCTAATTAATCAATGAATGCTGCGTTGCACACAAACTTAATCAATTCAATCAACAGGTATATAGTGCACGCACACATATAAATATAACCCGTTGCGTCCAAGTAGTATCTTTCAGAAGGCTTTTTAATTAATTTTGTTTCGATCCGTAAATAACAGTAGACTAAAAGGTGATTACATATAGGTTGTTTGGGTCTCGTTGTGGGAAGTAAATTAAAGATTTAGAGGATCGATCTAGGTCTCTTTTATCTTTTTCTTCTTTAACTATAATCAAGTGTGATTAAGTATGGTTGTATATAAAGTCGAAGTATCTTTGTACACTAGTACATATCAATAGATCACTGCATGTTCTCAATCCTGCAGTGAAAGGATGATATCATTGCGAGGTCAAGGTTTGACCCGACAGTGATAACTTTAGAATCACTACCTGATTTAGCCTATCCCGACATCGATAGCATGAGAGTCACTGCCGGTTCAATATTTTGGCACTGACCTTCATTTTCCCATTTTCTATACTTTATTATATTGCATTCAAATAGAGGTTATTGTCTTGTAGTTTATATTTTATATTATAATTAATGCATCACATATATCTCACTGTAATCACATATCTCATAATATTTGATAATGAATACATCATAATTACAAAATCATATATACATAACTAATAGGTAGAGAAGAAGTCATTGCAAACCAAAGTTTACCATGAAACAAATGGATCACACTCTTTAATACTGGTGCTATTACGTGCCATGACATAGTCCGTGTAATGAACATGTCTGGTTTATAAGTTAAAACATCATTTAATTACATCAACACATGAATTAATGCATTAAGTTTTGCTTCATAGGTCTGAGCCTGTAAGAGACTGGGTATTGTGTAGCAAAAGATATGATATTTTAAAATTTTCCTGCAAATTAATGTGTGAATCATGTAGTGGCATGGTGAAGCCTATGCCAAAACCCTAAATCCTCTATGAACTTGCCCTAAATAGTTGCATATAAACTTGTCATTTAGTTTAGTTGCATAATTGCAGTGCTTTGAGTTGGTTCTTGTTGGGAGTTTTCTTTGAGTGTAGCATTATTCATCTAGTTGCTTGGACCAAAACCCCTTGGAGAAAATAGGAAAAACCTTCCCCTCTCCCTTGGGCCTAAAGCCCCCAACCGACCATATGCCTCTCCCAGTCCTTGGCCCCCATGCATCCCCCCCTCCCAAGCTGGTCTACCTGCGCCTCTCTCTCCCTTGGCCAGCATGCTTGCACCGTTGCAGGCCCGCTAGGCCTAGACCAACCACTGTGACCCCAGAAACCTAGTGAGTTGACACACGTTCGGCGCCTCTAGCAGCCACTGCCATATGTTGTCCCATCGTTGTTGTGGCGTCGTACCACGCATACGGGATTTTCGCTGCGTGTCCCGCTGTGGGCACAAACATCAGAGATGGCCACACTTGTCTAAGCCCTAGACTAGCACCCTATAAAGCCCTACGGCTGCTGTCGCATCTTCTGTTTCATCCCTGTAGCCGTCAGCCTCCTCTTTCTCTCTTCCCTAGCTGCTACACAGCCCGACCTTGGCCTCACCGCTATCAGTCACTACTCCTCTCTGGCCGCTGCTCTTCCTCAGCCAGCCATGACCCCATGCCCCTGGTCACCCTGTCATCTTGCTAACTTGGTACCTCGCTAAGGCGACCACGATAGGCCATGGCCTCGCTTAGCCGGTTGCCTGCAACCCTGGGCAAGCCTCTAGTTGGCCACTCACTCTGCTCAGCCTACTGCTGCCAAGCTAGGGCAAAGCCACATGGCGACCGTGCTCTGGACGGAGCCTCTGTTCAACGTCCCCGCCTTGATATCGATGTACTCCTTCGCGCCACGGCAAGCCTCGCTACGCCGAAGCCAAGATGCCTTGCGTCCCGGCCATCGGTCGCTGGACCAGCTCTGCCTAGCTAATCATGGTGCAGCCATAACATAGCTCGACCTGACCGCCCTCGATGTTGTCTTCACCGCCACAATAAGCTCCTCACTAGACACATTATGCGACCACGACGATGGCTGCGACCAGCATCTACGTCGAGCCCCTACACCTAAAGATGGCAACGGGGCGGGTCTGGACCCGCAACCCGCGAGTTTCAGACCCGGCGGGGCCAGGGGCGGGTCTAGTTTTGGCCCCGCGGTTTTGCGGGTTCGGGGACCCGAAACAGGGCGGGTCGGGTTCAGGTTTTAGATTTCCCCGCGGGTGCCCGTCGGGGACCCGAAATGTTGTTGTTGTATTGCAGTATATGTCATATGTTGGTCGTACAATATTTTCATTAATCAAAAGACTGTATTCAGCTCTCAGATTCTTATTCCTGACTATTAAAATTACATTTTGGGTTCCTGATCTTGTATTTTCATTGCTATTTGCATGGTACAAATATACTTATATAGTGAAAATATTAATTCTATAATGTTATTGTGTTGTCGAAACCTGGGGTTCGGGTCCCCGTCGGGTTCGGGGGCGGGGGCGGATTCTGACCCGAATCGGGGTTCGGGTGCGGGTCGGGTTCTCTTGGCGGGTTTCGGGGGCGGGTCCACGGATGCTCCACCCTCCCCGAACCCGACCTGTTGCCATCTCTACGTACACCGAGCCACTCTTGGTTGCGAGCTTGCCCTCCACCTGCACCAACACGACCATGTTTGTCGACCTCGCTGCTCCTCCCATCGTCCTCACCGCCAACCTCGCTAGACCCTGCTGTGACCAAATGTACTTGTCCGTGCCCAAGGAGGCGCCTTTCGAAGCTCTGATGTCACCCACGACTACGACATCCACTCTCATCGTTGCAACCGCATCGAAGAAGTGGATATGCCCCCAAGACTCCCTCTAACCTCAACGACGAGCTGCTCTGCCCTAACGTTCTCGGCTTCGCCTCGATGTTGTTTTGGTTGTGCCCGACCCTTGACAGCCACCTCTCGCTAGTCTCGGCCACCACTAGCCTTGCCTGACTGGCCACAACCACCTTCTCGGCCAAGTTGTAGCCACTGTCTGCTGGTCACAGCTAACTGTCGCTCGCTCACAATTAGCAATGACCGGCCAGAGCTAGCCATAGCCGACCGCGCCCAGGTTGGCCATTGGTGGTATGAGGCAAGCTGGACTAGGACGCCATTGGATTGGACCTTCCTCGACAATCTCAGATGCCACCACTCACCCAGTCCTCGCCATGGCGTCGACCCCGCCGACCCTTGTGCCCGCCTCGAGCAGCAGCACCACCTTTCGGCATCTTCCGGCCAGCCGCAACCGCATCTGACCAGGCTACAACCATTGTCGGCTGTCCACGGTCGGCTAGAGTTAGACGCAACTGGCCAGGGTTGGCTGCAGCAGGCCACAAACTAGCTATGGCTAGCCGGAGTTGGTTGGAGCTGCCCATGACCGCCCTAAGCAAGCCTCAATGAGCCTCGACCTAACAGGAGTCTTCTATACCGCATTGGTAAGCCCCTGCCGATCCAAGCCTGTTACTTTTGGTTCCAGAGACCAACCCTAACCACTACCCATGCGAGCCCAAGGTCATAGCTTTGCAGGACCCTCCATCATGCTGGAGCCATGGAATTTGCCCCCGAACGACGTGATCAACCCCTACATCATCTATGCCAAGCCCCAAACCAAACCCCATCGAGCGACTACGACAACATAGTTGCACTGTCGACATCAAGCTGGACCCACATCAAGCGATTTGCCGTCTACACGCCCTCAGTGAGAAATCCCAAAGGCTCGACCTTTCCAATCCTTGCTACCGGCCCAAGGCCGAAGACCCCTCCATGTGTCTGGACTTCATGTCGCGTTTTTGCAGAGACCTTGTCAACCTCACGATAGCGATACCCGTAGACATGCCCACGTAAACCAAGCACTCATCGTGTCCTTCTGCGGCACTCATCCTAGGATGACACAGTGGGAGCGTATTTTTTCCACATGACTGGGCACCCTGACATGGCCTTGGTTACACAACCATAGCGTACCTATCTCACCTAGCACCCTGAAAGGTCCTAAATGGCTAGAGGGGGGTGAATAGCCTAATAAAAATTCTACAACAACACTAAACAACTTTGTTAGTAAACTAAATGGCGAAGCACAAGTTGCGCCACCTATTCACAATTCTAGATAATTATAATCTCTATTGTCACACAATGGCTAGGTTGCTAGATTACAACTATGTGAGCAAAATGAACAAGTAAATATGCTACTCTACACAATAAGCAAAGTGACTAGCAACAACTAGATACAAATACTACTTGCAATAAAAAGCGATGTAAATACAAGTGATAGAGAAATGTATACCGAGATGAGCAAGTGATCAATACAATAGATATCAAGTGAAATCCTCGGAGACAATATGACACAAGAACTTTTCCACTGAGGTTCACTTGCTTGTCGGCAAGCTATGTCCTCGTTGTAGCGATTCACCCACTTGGAGGTTCATGAGCTAATTGGCATCACACACCAAACCCTCAATAGGGTGCCGCACAACCACACCACAAGATGGGGATCCACAAGCTACGAGCAGTCCACTAAAGTTACCTTTCACGATCTTCCGCGGGGAAGGCACAAGAAACCCCTCACAAATCACCGATCGGAGCCAGAAACAATCACCACCTTCTGCTCAACGATCCTCGCTGCTCCTAGCCGTCTAGCTGTTGCAAAACACCAAGAGTAATAAGAGAAATTCACGGCGAAACACAATCACCAAGTGCCTCTAGATGAACACACTCATGCAATGCACTTGACTCTCCCAATCTCTCTCAAAATGATGAACAATCAATCAAAATGGAGTGGGAGATGAATGGTTAGGATCACAATAAAGTTTAGGCAATCCAAATGTCCAAGAGGGTGATCCCAAGCCGGCCAAACACCTTATATAGCCCACACACAAAAGGGCTAGTCGTTGGGCTGAAAAACGCCCTAACCGGACGCGCCTGTCGGGGCGACCAGACGCACCGGCCTAGCGTTCTGTCGACCGATGGATGCCACGTGTCCAGGTCGTATGAACTTGGCCGCTCGATCCCAACGGCTATTTCCAATCATGCACTCGTTTATGTTTGACCGGACGCACTGGTCATAGCGTTCGGTCACACTCAGCCTCCAACGACACTTTTTCACCACTGATCGGACGCACCATCAGATTTTGATCATACGCTCTAGCCCTAGCATCCGGTCACAAATAGAGAGGTTATAGAGAGCATTTTTCTTGACCGAACGTGTCCGATCAAGAGTGATCGGAAGCACCTGAGCGTCCGGTCAATCCTTGCTTACAACTCTGCCCTACGTCATCACGACTGGATGCACCAGCGTCGAGTGCGGTCACTTTTTCACTCAAAGTCTGGTCAGAGCTGAAAACACAGTTGGGCCTAGGGTTTAGTACCGGACGCGTCCGGTCACTACCAGACCAGCATCCGGTCACTGCCGAGACGCTTAACTAGGTTTCATTCCAATAGGTTTCATCAATTAACCAAAACCAAACTAGGGCTTTCACGCCCACAACTATCTGTGCAAGGCCTAGCCTCGCACTGTTGCAACTTCCATGAACCCAAGATACCATGCCACTCACTGTCATTGGTGCAAGGTCAGGCCTTGCATTTGTCGACCACCATGTACACAAGTGCACCGAGAACACCACGACCATGACAAGACCCTCAGAGGCCATCCGTAAAACTTAAACCACACTTCAACCAACCCCGACCATCGTAGTCACCTCCTAGCCGCTCAATGCCACCTTTGGCCACCTCCGGCTGCCCTCGGCCAACCATAGCCTCCCATGGCCAGGATGTAGCCACCCTCGGCTAGCTACAACCAAACTATAGCTAGCCATGGCCAGCCAAAACTAGCCACAGCCGGCCTTTGTTGGCTATGATTGGACGTAGCTGGCCACAGCTGGCTACAAGCAAGCCGGAGAAGGCCACCACTAGCTACGACATATGAGCCTCCCTCCTCCTTCTTCTTCTTGATCCTTCTTCTCTTTATTTTTCTTCTTCTTATCGTTCTGATAGGTCCAAGTTGGCTAGAGGGAGGAGGTTAATAGCCTATTTAAAAATTTCTACAAGCACTAAATAAATAATTAGCAACACACTAAGCTGAGATTTTTGCACTAGCCTACACAAATATGCTACAAGCCACCTATTCAACAATTCTACCTAATATGACCATGGCAGTCAATGAGCTAGAGATCTACACAAGCTACAAATGAATACACAAATTAGTCTAGCAAAAATAAACAATAAAAATAGCTCAACAATAAATGAAAAATTGTACGAATTGAGCTAGAGAAGGGAAATTTAACCAAGCCTTCGGTATTGCTAATACAAAGCCAATCATTGGTGAAATCCATTAGTAGAGCCAATCACCACAAGATAGTCAATCGCCAATAGAATCAATACATAAGAGAGACACAATGATTTTTATCCCAAGGTTCACGTACTTGCTGACACGCTATGTCCATGTTGTGTCGACCAACTCTTGGTGATTTGATGGTTAATAGGCACCACGCCTAGCTCACCCTTTAGCACCACAAGAATCTACCTCAAGAGAGGCAGCTTAATAACACGAGCAATCCATTAGAGGTGTGTTTGCCACTGAAGCGGCGAATAAGCCCAAGAACCCCTCACAATCACAACAAGTGGCGGTCAAGAACAACCCTTGCAAACTCCACCAAGCTACCTCAAGTCATCTAGGCACCAACAAATACCAAGCGTAACAAGAAAACCATAGCCAATGCGAAGAACTAGTGCCACTAGGATGTAATCTCACTAATCCAAGCACTAGATCACAAAATCTCACTTGGGATGAACAAATAAAATCAAGGGATAAGTGGGGAGGGCCAGCTCAGCTCACAAGGATGCCAAATGATCAAAATGTGCAAGAGAGAACCTCCGCAAGCTGACCACTCCACTTAAATAGCCCCCAAAGCCTTTTACCTCTGTACCATTATAAAAGATTGCTTTTATGCTATTATGAAGAAGTAAGAGCTGGACCTATGTGTGTTTATGTTTGTATGGATGGATGGATGAATGTATGATGAATGGTGATCCTTCCTGGATAATATGGTTCATTTCATAAAATGTAACAACATATGACCAGAACTATCATTACTGCTTCTTATGACACAACATTACCATCCTTACTAGTTTTCATCACAAAAGGGTGCATGGTTCCAACATTTGAACCTACATGCATCACACAAAAGCTAAATTAATTGTGTTCATCACATAACACCTATCTGTCTGGTTTTCATCTACATTCCAAGTACTTTCATGCCATCACAGAGCAAAAGAACATGCCAAAAGTCAAGAAAATAACAGTTCCTTTCCAAAACTACATCAACAAAAGCACCTCACTACAGTTGTAGCTTCTTCTTGCTTCTGGTACTTGAAGCAGGGCTGGTTGGGCTAGCTGCTTGAAGTGGGAGCTTCCTTGGTGTCAGTTTCTTCTTAACCCCTATCTTCCTCTTTGGTGAATCCTCGGGCAGAACAGTGTCCAGTGGATGTGTCTGTATTGTAGCAGCCGATTCTTCATGGAAAAGGGCCAGTTGCATAGTTTGGATAGGAATAGGTTCATTGGAACCAGTTCCAGACCTAGGAATAGGTGCATTAACAGTATTGTGATAATAGCAGATGTACTAGATTTGATACAAGAAAAAGTTGGTAAAGTTACCTGTTAGACACACTGTTTGGACAAGAGCTTGATGTAGTGCTGTTAGCTAACCTCTTTCTTTTGTTGGCACCAAAAGAAGGTTTCTTCCTTTTTTTATGTAGCATTGGCCACTGCCTCATTGTGCGGGAATACCATCTGGGATGAAGTAGCAACCACAAGACTAGTCTCTGTGTTACAGCTTACTGCTTTTTTAATCCTTTTCTTTGGTAGACCTCTGCATAGGACAAGTTGCATGAGCTTAACAAGTTATTAGAGGTGTAAATGGGAGTAATTTAGTTAGACAATGTACCTTTGAACCTGCATTGCAGCTATATCTTCTGGATTCCCATTCTTACATGTGTACCAGTGATGCCCTAACTCCTGGCATATGGGGCACTTATGTTTCTTTGCCTTCTTCTTGCTGCTACCTCCCTCTAGATGATTTCATCCCATTCTTCCTTCTACCTCCTCTAGTGAATCTAAGACATGGAGGGTGCATGAAAAAGCCATGACTAGCTTTGGACCACATGCTCTTGTCTATAATACAAGGTATGGAACCTTCATATGTAGCCTTGAATTTGTTGACAGAGAAGTAGTCATCCACATGGTCTTCCAGTTTTGCACCAGGAGTTGAAGTTATGTAGGCAATGGCATGCTTGCATGGGATTCCTGACCCTTGTCAAACCCTAAATGATCAGGTTTTGTCAGCTAGGCTGACTACAAACCTGAAGCCAGCCCTCCTGCCCCCCTTAGCACACAGTTCTGCCACACCATCAGGAGATGTTGTGATCACTTGAATGTCCAGGTTGTAGCTGCCATTTTTAGTTTCTCGATGATATGATGCAGAATCTTGCCTTCCAATTTCATGGCTACCTTCTTCCTATGGTTCCATTTGATCAAGATCTTTTGCCTTATCTTGTCCAGCAAGTCATCCAGGTGCTTTCCCTTCTCACACTTAATCTAATTATTGAATCACTCGACCAAATTATTAGTCACATAATCAACCTTTGATAATGTACTATATTGGCTTCTGGTCCAAAGTTTCTTATGAGTTTCCAACAAATATTTCATTGCATCTAGTTTGGTTGCAGCCATAGCCTGATAATGCTTTTCAAACATATAAGGACTCCATGAGTAAGAAGAAGCCCACAAGTGATCATCAAAAACCTTCCCACTGTACCTTTTCTTGAAATTCTATACTAGATGATACATACACTCTCTATGTTCCGCTTCTGCAAAAACTTCACTAACCCCATTCATCACTGCCTGACCACAATCTATGCTGAATGTAAGGCCATCTGGGCTACCTATTGCTTCCTTCAACCTCTCCATGAACCATACCCAGTTCTCATTAGTTTCTGAATCAATTACACCAACAACTACTGGATACATCCAGTTGTGCCCATCTACTACACAAGCAATGCACAACTGTCCCCTAAACCTCCTAGTTAAAAATGTACTATCTACTGCAAGATATGGTCTACATCCTCTAAGAAATCCATCAATGCAGGGTTTCAGTGCAAAAAATAACCTATTGAACCTTATCTTGTTGTTGATGGTGTGATGATCCAGGTCTTGATTCTTCTAACTGATCGAGCCTTAAGTGTAAACAGGTTATCAAAACTTTTGTCCCAAGGCCCATAAATCTCATCCATGGCAAGATTTTTACTTTGTACACTCTCTTGTAAGACACCTCAATTTTGTGTGCATCCATCAGCCTCCTTCGCAGTTCTGTTGCACCTAGAGTTCCATCTTCCTTCAACCAATCAAGCACCTAATTGCAGACCCAAAATTGTGTTACCCCTACACAGCTCTGAACTCTCCTATAGGATTGATGAAGGAGGATGACAAATGAGGAGGAGGGGAGAAAGCGCCATTGGAGGTAAAGGTAGTCATGCTGGAGATCACAAAGCTGGTGCACGACCATGGTGTCATAGTAGAAAAGATTGAGGGAAGGGGGATTGTTCATGAATGTGGGAAGGCGCAAGCGAGGAGATGAGGCAAAGGGCAATGTGGTACGCAAGGTGTGTGTATGGCACGAAAAAAGGTAGTGGCTTGGTGGGAGGCACCCTAGGGCAGTGAGGGGAGGGAGTTGGAAAAAATTTGGACTCGTGATACTATGTACAAAGGTAACATATGCAGATACCTCGTATTCGTTGGTTCGGGTGATCTTTCATATATATAGGATGTGTTTGGTTTCCTGGCTATCTCCAAACTAGGTTTCCTGGAGCCAACTTGAACCTGTTTGGTTGGCTGAACAAGGCTCCTGGTCAGGCCCCAATAAGCCACCCAAGGGTTCTTAGCCTAGCTCCAGAAAACGTGGGAGTAGGTCATTTTTCTAGAGCCAGGCCCTGGTGAAAGGTCCTAAATGGCTAGAGGGGGGTGAATAGCCTAATAAAAATTCTACAAAAAACTTAGACCAACTAGTTAGACAATTATAAAGCGAAGCTTTTTGCTCTAGCTCTACAAAGAGTTGCAAGCCACCTATCCAAACAATTCTAGTAAACTATAGTCACTATGGCACACAAAAGCTATGTCACTACTTTCTAAACTAGTGAGCTAGCAAGAGATAATTACTTCTAATTAGAGAGCTACTTCTTGCAACAATTATCTCTACACAAGAAATAAAGAATGTAATGCAAAGATAGAGAAATATACCGACACCGGCAAGAGATGATCAACCACAATATGAATACCAATGAAGTCCGGGAGATAGCCAAATAGACAAGGGACACAAAGATTTTCTCCCGAGGTTCACGTGCTTGTCGGCACGCTACTCCTCGTTGTGTCGACCAACCACTTGGTGGTTCGGTGGCTAATAGGTGTTCACAAACCTAGCTCAACACTTGAGTGCCACAAGAACCGACCCACAAATGGAGGTAACTCAATGACACGCACAATTTACTAGAGTTACCTTTTGGCTCTTCATCGGGGAAGGCACAATACCCCTCACAAATCACCGGGAGATGGTCACGAACAATCACCAACTCGTGCCAATGCTCCTTCGTTGCTCCAAGCCGTCTAGGTGGCGGCAACCACCAAGAGTAACGAGGAAACCGCAGCAACAACGATCCCCAAGTGCCACTAGATGCAATCACACAAGCAAATGCACTTGGAATCACTCAATCTCACTTTGATTCGCGCTATCAAGCAAGGAAATGAGTGGGAGGGAGTATGCTGGCTCAAAGGGATGTCCAAGATGTTAGAGTGCCAAGAGAGCCCTCCCAAAGCCGGCCAACTCATATTTATATGCCCCCTCAAACAAATAGAGCTGTTACCCCTTCGAATGGGCTGATTACGGGACGACCGGACGCGTCCGGTCATTGTTGCATTAGCGTCCGGTCGATGTTTCAGTAGTGACCGGATGCATGTTGCACTAGCGTCCGGTCAATGTTGCACTGAGCATCCGGTCACGAACAGAGAGGTTCCAGATACGTTTTTCAATGACCGAACGCGTCCGGTCACTATTGACTGGACTCACTCACCGTCCGATCACCTCTATTACGCGCGTTGCCTCTCGTGAACAGTTGTAGCGTCGCGTCCGGTCAGATGTTGCACTAGCGTCCGGTCACTGTTTCAATAGTGATCGGACGCATGTTGCAACAGCGTCCGGTCCATGTTGCAGAGTCCGGTCATGCCTGAAAACTTCGTTTTCAACTCCGGCTTCTTCTCCTTTGCAAATGTGCCAACACCACCAAGTGTACATCACCTTGTGCATGTGTGTTAGCATTTTCCAAACATTTTTTAAAGGATTAGAGGTTAGCACACTAGGTCCTAATGCATATGCATGTATGAATTCACCTAGTGGCACTTGATAACCGCAATCACCGAGATAGTCCCCTCTTAATAGTACGGCTATCGATCCTAAACACACTCACACCCTCTATGGTGTCTTGAGTGCCAAAAACAAAATCCCTATTTATACCTTTGCCTTGATCTCCATAGGGTTTTGCTTTTCTCTTCTTCTCTTTCCAAATGTGGAGCACTTGATCCATCTTTTGGTCATCACCACCAACACCATGGTCATCATCTAGCTCCCACACTTGGTATGTACCAACCTAGCTAATGAACACTTCATGACAAAGGTTAGTACCCAAGGTGACATCAATTATCCAAACCAAATAGGGACTTTCAATCTCCCCCTTTTTGGTAATTGATGACAACCTTTCACAAAGATATGTATTTGAAAATTTGAGTCACCTCTTTGTTAGTATTAGCTCCCCCTACATATGTGCTATAGTGTTTGGTTCAAATTCGGCACATATGCATAGATATGAAATGTGGGAGAGTAATACTATCAAATGATGCTAAGGTGTAAAGAATGGACCTTTGAAGCGTGATACCAATTGGAGTTGCCAATGTATACAATCCTTAGCACCATGGTTAGCTAGACTTTACAAAAACACTAGATACCTCATGAGATCATCATTATATGAAAGGCTCTAGTACCACATGTAAAAACAAATTACATCTAGCTACCACCTATGCATGCTAGTTTGCAAATCATCATTCAAAATCTATTTCTAGCATACACCACACAAGCATGGATATTAAAAAAAACTTGTCTAATGCAAGCAAGCTTATGAATATGCACAAAACAAATGCAACAACCAAGTTCATGAGCTTGCTCCCCCTACTTGTGTGCTCAAAAATCATTTTCAAAGTTTTGATCCCCTTCATTTGATCTTTGTGACTTTTCTCTCCCCCTTTGTCATCTATTTCCATAAAATGTTTGCATAAAAAGGTTCAAATTGTTTAGGAGAGAGTTAGTTCTTTCATATTTGGTTCAATCTAGATCATTTGCATCAAACATCTAACACGGTTTGCTCTAGAGTAAGCTTCTTCACGCATCTTGCAATGGTTATCTTACTCACGTTGGTTAAACATTTCATTGCTCATTCTCTAGATTAAACACTAGGATTGCAAGCCCATAAACATGTCATATGTTACCACTAGATCATATCAAGCATAAAAACTATAGTGGCATCATATAAGCATCAAAATCATTTTATTCTCATGAATGAACCTAATGATTGTGAGGAATGACTAGATGCACTAAACATGTCCTACCAAAGTATGAATGCATATGCCAATCAACTTTTACCTTGCTTTGTCGAAGGAGAGGCATGTCATATAAGTGGGGGTGCATCAACACATATTTGAGAAGTCAAGTATGTTCAATTCATTCCTTAGCTTGCAAAATCTCTTCTCATCAAGTGGCTTGGTGAATATGTCGGCAAGTTGATCATTGGTACCAACATTCTCAATTGAAATATCACCCTTTTGTTGATGGTCTCTTATGAAGTGGTGCCTAATATCAATATGCTTTGTTCTTGAATGTTGCACGGGGTTGTTTGTGAGCTTCACCGCACTCTCATTGTCACATAGCAATGGCACTTGTTTGAATTTGATTCCAAAGTCATCCAAAGTTGCTTTCATCCAAAGCAATTGAGCACAACAACTACCGGCGGATATGTATTCGGCTTTAGCGGTTGAAAGTGCCACACTATTTTGCTTCTTTGATGACCAAGACACAATCTTCCCAACAATTGACATTTGCCCGATGTGCTCTTTCTATCAACTTTGCAACCCGCATAATCGGAGTCCGAATATCCAATCAACTCAAAGTTTGACCCCTTTGGATACCACAAACCAATATCTTGTGTATGCTTCAAGTACCTCAATATCCTCTTGGTTGCCTTCAAGTGACTCTCTCTTGGTGAGGCTTGGAATCTTGCACACATGCATACACTAAACATGACATCCGGTCTTGATGCGGTCACATAGAGTAGGCTTCCAATCATAGACCGATACAACTTTTGATTCACCATATTGCCACTTGCATCACTATCTAATTGACCATTTGTCCCCATAGGCGTGCTAATGGCTTTTGCATCTTGCAATCCAAACTTCTTGATCATGTCCTTTATGTACTTGCCTTGACTAACAAATGTGCCTTCCTTCAATTGCTTGATTTGTAGACCAAGGAAGTAGCTAAGCTCTCCAATCATGGACATCTCAAACTCATTTGCCATCAATTCACCAAACTCTTCACAAAAATCTTGATTAGTTGAACCAAAAATGATATCATCAACATAGATTTGCAACACAAACAAGTCTTTTCCAATCTTCTTGGTGAAGAGAGTAGTATCAACCTTTCCCATCTTGAACCCTTTAGAGAGGTGAAAATCTCTTAATCTCTCATACCATGCTTTTGGTGCTTGTTTCAAGCCATAAAGTGCCTTCTTGAGCTTGTAAACATGGTTGGGCTTCTTGTCATCTTCAAAACCGGGAGATTGCTCAACATATACTAACTCATTGATGTATCCATTGAGAAATGCACTCTTGACATCCATTTGATATAGCTTGATATTGTGGGAACAAGCATAAGCTAATAAGATTCTTATTGCTTCTAATCTTGCAACCGGTGCATATGTTTCACCAAAGTCAAGACCCTCTACTTGAGTGTAACCATGTGCTACTAATCTTGCTTTGTTTCTCACCACAATGCCATCTTGATTTTGTTTGTTGCGAAAGACCCATCTAGTGCCAATCACATTGTAGTTCTTAGGCCTCTCTACCAATTCCCATACTTGATTTCTTGTGAAGTTGTTAAGCTCTTCATGCATGGCATTGATCCAATCAACATCTTGTAATGCTTCTTCAATCTTGGTTGGCTCGATGGATGACACAAAAGAGTAATGTTCACAAAATGAAGCCAATCTTGATCTAGTTTGCACACCACTTTGAATTCCACCAATGATTTGATCTAATGGATGATCCCTTGCCACATTGGTTGGTTGGAGCACTTGGACTTGATTGCTTGTACTTGTTTGATCATTTGGTTGAGATGAACTAGCCGCTTGTTGATCTTGCAATTGAGAACCACTAGCTTGCATAATTGAAGAAGTGAGCACTTGATCTTTGTCATCTTCAACATCAATCACCTCCCTAGGCCGAATATCTCCAATATCCATATTCTTCATTGCATTGACCAATTGAGTTCCTCTCACATCATCTAGATTTTCTTCTTCATCTTGAGAGCCATTTGTTTCATCAAATTCAACATCATGCACTTCCTCAAGAGTACCACTAGCCAAATTCCAAACTCTATATGCTTTGCTTGTAGTGGAGTAACCAAGCAAGAAGCCTTCATCACATTTCTTCTCAAACTTGCTCAATCTAGTGCCTTTCTTCAAGATATAGCATTTGCAACCAAAGACTCTAAAGTATGCAATGTTGGGCTTTCTTCCATTCAATAGCTCATAAGGTGTCTTCTCCATCATGGGGTGACAATAGAGGCGGTTGCTACAATAGCAAGCCGTGTTGATAGCTTCGGCCCAAAATAAATGACTCACATTGTACTCACTAAGCATAGATCTTGCCATATCAATGAGAGTTCTATTCTTCCTTTCAACAAGACCATTTGACTGTGGAGTGTACTTGGCCGAGAATTGATGTCTAATTCCAAATTCATCACATAACTCATCAACTCTTGTGTTTCTAAATTCACTACCATTGTCACTTCTCACTTTCTTGATGGTTGTTTCAAACTCATTGTGACATCTCTTGACAAAAGATTTGAATGTAGCATATGTATCACTTTTGTCACTTAGAAAGAACACCCATGTATATCTTGTGAAATCATCCACTATCACAAAGCCATATTTGTTTTCACCAATGCTTGTGTATGTTGTTGGTCCAAATAGATCCATGTGCAACAACTCAAATGCTTTGCTAGTGCTCATCATGCTCTTTTTAGGGTGAGTGTTTCCAACTTGCTTTCCGGCTTGACAAGAACTACAAAGTTTATCCTTTTCAAACACCACATCTTTCAAGCTCTAACTAGATCATGCTTAATCAATCTATTCAATTGTTTCATTCCAACATGACCAAGTCTTCTATGCCATAGCCAACCCATGCTAGATTTGGTGAACAAACAAGTTGACAATTGAGCTTCACTAGCATTGAAATCAACTAAGTATAGATTCTCATATCTAAAGCCTTTGAAGATCAAATTTGAGCCATCTACACTTATGATCTCAACATCATCAACCCCAAATATGCATTTGAATCCAAGATCACACAATTGAGCCACAGATAGCAAATTGAAGTTCAAGCTCTCTACTAGCAATACATTGGATATGCTCATGTCATTTGATATAGCAATCTTACCAAGCCCCTTGACCTTGCCTTTGCCATTATCACCAAATGTAATACTATCAATCCCATTGTCATCATTCTTGTTGATTGAATTGAACATTCTTGCATCTCCGGTCATGTGTTGAGTGCACCCACTATCAAGCACCCAATGCCTTCCTCCGGCTTTATAATTGACCTACAAGAAAAGATCAATTCTTCTTAGGTACCCAAACTTGCTTGGGTCCTCCAAGGTTATTCACTAAGCTTTTGGGCACCCAAATTGCCTTCTTCTTTGGGCCAACAATGGGAGCACCAATAAACTTAGCCTTTACACCATTGATACCCTTGGTAAGCAAATAACAAGAATCAAATTGAATTGAGGATACATTAGCATTCTTGTTCTTGTTCTTGCAATATTGCTCTATATGCCTGGATTGCTTGCATTTGTTGCAAAACCGACCGTTGCTTCTCACAAAACTAGTCTTGTGAGTTACAAAAGCCTCCTTGCCATTCTTGGGGGTATAGCCCAATCCCTCTTTGTTAAGAGAGAACCGTTGGCTACCCAAGCACTTAAGCAAGCAGGCATCTCCACCATAGGCATTGCCTAAGGCACGAGTGAGCTCATTGACCTCCTTTTTCAAGGTCTCATTCTCCACCATTAGTGAGGCATCACAAGTGAAACCATCACTCATAGTAGAAGTAGTAGTGGATGAGCTACATGAGGGGTTAGTGGGAGCAACAACAATAGGAGTATAAAATGATTCATCAAGAATATCACAAGTTACTCCTATGTTACATGTTGGAACAATGTCCTCAACCTTGACTTGATCAAGGAGGGAGGAGTGAGCTTTTTCAAGCTTGGTGTGAGCCTTGCCAAGCTTCTCATGGGCTACCTCTAGCCTCTCATGAGTGGACTTGAGCTCATCAAGGGTTTGCTCAAGAGCACTAAGCTTCTTGCGCAAATCCTTGCACTCCTTCCTCTTCATCTCAAAGCAAGTGTGAGCTTGCTCCAACATGTCCATGAGGTCCTCCTTTGAGTGCTCCTCATCCTCATCACTCTCACTATCACTCTCATCATCGGATTGTACCTTAGTTGGCTTAGCCATGAAGCATGAAGGAGTGTCGAATAGAGAAGGCTTGTTGTTGATTGCAATGCTTGCAAGTGCCTTCTTCTTGGTGCTCTTCTTGTTGTCATCATCACTTGAGTCTTCAGTATCGGATGATGCATCACTATCCCATGTGACAACATATGAGCCACCCTTCTTCTTCTTGAAGCTCATTTTCTTCTCTTTCTTTTCCTTCTTGTCTTTCTTTTTCTCATCTTCATCATTGTCACTATTGTAGGGACAATCCGCTACAACGTGATCCTTGCTCTTGCACTTGTAGCATCTTCTCACATAGTCTTTGCTCTTGTTGTAATCTCTTCTCTTCCTTGCACCATAGCCCTTCTTCTTCATGAACTTGCCAAATTTGCGCACAAAGAGAGCTAAGGCTTCATCATCAATGTCACTAGCTTCTTCATTGTCACTTGATTCTTCCTTCTTGGACTTGCCCTTGCTCTTTGATGAGGTGGCTTTGAATGCCACACTTTTCTTCTTCTTGTCCTCTTCCTTGACCACGTCTTCACTATCTTCATTGTATTGATCTTCGGTCATGACATCATCGAGCACCTCATTTGGAGTCACATTCTTCAAGCCTCCTCTAAAGATGATGGTGTGAAGTGTCTTGAATCTCTTGGGCAAGCAACTCAAGAACCGGTGAGTGAAGTCTTCATCTTGCACCTTTTCTCCCAAGGACTTGAGATCATTGATGATGACTTGCAATCTATAGAACATTTCCAGAATTGATTCATCATCCTTCATCTTGAAGTTGGTGAGCTTGTCCTTGAGCATGTACAACTTGGCACTTTTTACCGTTGAAGTGCCCTCATAAGTTTCTTCTAATCTTTTCCACACTTTACTTGCATTGTCAAGATCTTTGATTTGCTCGAACACCTTTGGATCAATGACATTGTATATGGTGTTGAGCGCCATTGTGTTGCATTTCTTGTTGATGGAGTCATTTGGTGTTGGATTGGTAGGATCAAGAATCACAAACTCATTTTCTACCACATCCCACACCTTGTCATTGATTGAACCCAAATACATTCTCATCTTTCTTTTCCAATAATCAAAAGATTGTCATCAAAGAACGGTGGTTTGCCCCCAACATGGTTGAACACAATTTGAGCCATTTCTAACACCGAAGGTTGTTAATCCTTAAGCAAACGGTGACCACGGCTCTGATACCACTTGAAAGGTCCTAAATGGCTAGAGGGGGGGTGAATAGCCTAATAAAAATTCTACAAAACACTTAGACCAACTAGTTAGACAATTATAAAGCGAAGCTTTTTGCTCTAGCTCTACAAAGAGTTGCAAGCCACCTATCCAAACAATTCTAGTAAACTATAGTCACTATGGCACACAAAAGCTATGTCACTACTTTCTAAACTAGTGAGCTAGCAAGAGATAATTACTTCTAATTAGAGAGCTACTTCTAGCAACAATTATCTCTACACAAGAAATAAAGAATGTAATGCAAAGATAGAGAGATATACCGACACCGGCAAGAGATGATCAACCACAATATGAATACCAATGAAGTCCGGGAGATAGCCAAATAGACAAGGGACACAAAGATTTTCTCCCGAGGTTGACGTGCTTGCCGGCACGCTACTCCCCGTTGTGTCGACCAACCACTTGGTGGTTCGGTGGCTAATAGGTGTTCACAAACCTAGCTCAACACTTGAGTGCCACAAGAACCGACCCACAAATGGAGGTAACTCAATGACACGCACAATTTACTAGAGTTACCTTTTGGCTCTTCGCCGGGGAAGGCACAATACCCCTCACAAATCACCGGGAGATGGCCACGAACAATCACCAACTCGTGCCAATGCTCCTTCGTTGCTCCAAGCCGTCTAGGTGGCGGCAACCACCAAGAGTAACGAGAAAACCACAGCAACAACGATCCCCAAGTGCCACTAGATGCAATCACACAAGCAAATGCACTTGGAATCACTCAATCTCACTTTGATTCGCGCTATCAAGCAAGGAGATGAGTGGGAGGGCGTATGCTTGGCTCAAAGGGATGTCCAAGATGTTAGAGTGCCAAGAGAGCCCTCCCAAAGCCGGCCAACTCATATTTATATACCCCCTCAAACAAATAGAGTCGTTACCCCTTCGAATGGGCTGATTACGGGACGACCGGACGCGTCCGGTCATTGTTGCATTAGCGTCCGGTCGATGTTTCAGTAGTGACCGAACGCATGTTGCACTAGCGTCCGGTCAATGTTGCACTGAGTGTCCGGTCACGAACAGAGAGGTTCCAGATACGTTTTTCAACGGTCGGACGCGTCCGGTCACTATTGACCGGACTCACTCAGCGTCCGATCACCTCTATTACGCGCGTTGCCTCTCGTGAACAATTGTAGCGTCGCATCCGGTCAGATGTTGCACTAGCGTCTGGTCACTGTTTCAATAGTGATCGGACGCATGTTGCAACAGCGTCCGGTCCATGTTGCAGAGTCCGGTCACGCCTAAAAACTTCGTTTTCAACTCCGGCTTCTTCTCCTTTGCAAATGTGCCAACACCACCAAGTGTACATCACCTTGTGCATGTTTGTTAGCATTTTCCAAACATTTTTCAAAGGATTAGAGGTTAGCACACTAGGTCCTAATGCATATGCATGTATGAATTCACCTAGTGGCACTTGATAACCGCAATCACCGAGATAGTCCCCTCTTAATAATACGACTATCGATCCTAAACACACTCACACCCTCTATGGTGTCTTGAGTGCCAAAAACAAAATCCCTATTTATACCTTTGCCTTGATCTCCATAGGGTTTTGCTTTTCTCTTCTTCTCTTTCCAAATGTGGAGCACTTGATCCATCTTTTGGTCATCACCGCCAACACCATGGTCATCATCTAGCTCCCACACTTGGTATGTACCAACCTAGCTAATGAACACTTCATGACAAAGGTTAGTACCCAAGGTGACATCAATTATCCAAAACCAAACAGGGACTTTCACCTGGCTAGCTCGATGGCTGAGTTCCGCCACCTCCTAGCACTCCACTCGTCTCTCTCCCCATTGCTCGTCTTCCATCATCGTTGTTGTTTTAGGGCCAAAACCCTAAAACAGCAGGTCGTTGCACGAGCGAACTCGCAAAGAAAGGCGAATATCGAACTCAAAAGCGAGAACCAACCGTTGTTCAGGAAATTAAACAATGATCCTCCTCCCCTTGAATACGGAGGATCAGGCTATTTATATTAATCCGAGTCAGTTTGCAAGTATGGAAATGCCCTTCCAACCACTCTCTATTACAGTTACAAGAATGTCCCTCTCTAACTACTCCCACGGCTTCCTCCGCTTCACGAACTCGAGGGGCACCGTCGTAACTCCATCCAGTAGTGGGTACAGGCACGTGCGACCCCCGCCTCCCGTCCTGTGGGCCCTCTCTTCTCGGTCATAGCCCCAATAACCTGCAAAAGGTCACATGACAAAGATGATGAATGGCAAAAGTGCCTCATTAGCTGCTCTTGACTCTTTCGTGTGAAAGTAGCTCAAGCTACGGTTTTAACCATTCGCTTAAGTCGCAACGATGTTGTTTCCATCTGTTCGCCCGAAAGCTCGCCCTTGCTCGCTTTCGCACGAAAGCTATTTCACTCTCACACTTTTCCCTTACTGGTGTTCTTTCGAACGAAAGCACATTCGATCTCGTCGATGTGCTTTCGCTCGAAAGCCATTCCGGCTCAGGTGAGCCAAAGCTTTTGAAGCTTTCGCTCAACAAGGTAGCTACTGAACATACTTCATTACGAAAACAGGTATCTTGCGTTCGGGTTACCACCCCAACAATCGTTTCCATAAGAATCTCGTTGCTCGGCTTTTGGCCTTCGCTTCCCCGGTCACGAGCACTACCTTGAGGTCCACCCTCGTCAGGGCCGGCCCCGTATGCTAGCCCAACGTTGTTGTGCCAGCCACCACTGCCACCTGCCTCCATGCTGCATCGCCATCACCGTCTCCGTCCCTGCCACTCATCGTCCTCCTTCGTTGCAGATCCAACCATCGTGACCAAGGGGTAGCTCGGGGCCGTGGCCATCGTGGACGCCTCACCGGAGCCAAATTCGGGGGCACCGTGGAGGCCCCACCAGAGCACCTCCTCTTTCACTAGAGATTCGATGGGTCAACACCGATGATGTCCATTCTTCTCCGCAGCCCCTGCTTCAATCATCTCTAGCCAACCAGCAAGGAGCACGAGATGTTGAGGTTGGACGACAACATGCCACTCAGCTCCAGCTCCGCTCCGTCGCATCCGTCTTCATCTTGTTGAGCTTGTGGAAGATGGTCGCTGTTAGCCCGACGAGCTTCTCCGAGAGCATGTTCGTGTTGCTGCTTACCATCAGCTTGACAGCGTCTTCCTCTCAGGATGCATTGGGTTTTGTCGGCCATGACTTGCTCTCTTTGCTCTCCTCCGCTCTCTCTGCTTGCTTGCCTCAAAGGCGTTTGACAAATTGCTTCAAATGTGGTGAGGTTACCTGTATAAAGAAGAGGTAACTCTATCCTAGCCAAACCAGCCAACCAAACAAACTAGATGCTAGCCTGAGTTAGATAGTGTAGGCAACCAAACAAGCTCGTCTTAGCTTGCTGAAGACAATAAGCTTAAGCTAGCTTGGCTTATTTCCTAGCTAGGCTAGAAAGAAGACAAGTAACCAAACACACCAATAGAGGCTGAGAATAGCTTGTGTTACAAGTTGCATGACTAATGTGAACACAACACATATATGTGTAATAATGCTGATTAGTAACACAATAGATACTACCTTTGTGATTTTGCATGCATGTTGGCATATGCTTACTGTCCGTATTTAGCATGTCTAATTTGAATTTCAGATTCATTAGTAGTTTTTTATGAAAATTGTACATTTTGGTAAGACCTTCACTTTGCAGTTGAAAATTTAATTTGATATCATCTAGATGTCCAAAGAAATAGACCAAAGTTTTAGACAAAAAATACTCTCAAAGGAATATAACTCCTTATTGGTATAATGTATCTATTAGCAATGAGTACAAGTAAGACAGTAAAGAGGGAGTGCATCAAGGATGAGGTCGAACATATATAAGCCTGGAAACCACACACACATGTGCATATTTCATGCCAAAAGAAAAATACTTGTGATGCTCAACCATGTGGACAACTCGCCGGTGAAGACCTTTGAGTCGAGAGTTTTTTTTTTTTGTTGCAATCTTATTTTTTACTAAATTTTATCGTACTATTCACACCGCGAGACCTGGCACACACACATACACACATACATAATACTATCTTCCATAACGGTTGTACTGTGCAGCCGCTCATCATGAATATCATATCAACGGCCTTCATAGTGCTGATCTGATAACCAGCGGCCTTTGATATGATATATGAAGAAAAATAAGAACAGTTGCATCACGTCAAACAAAAGCCACATGAATCTTTCTGCCAGGTTCTATAATTTTTCCCTGTTGCCCTGAAAATGTCAAAAGAAAATCCAGAATTTGGCATTGCCTTAGTAATGCTTATAAAAAAAGTAAATAAAATAGCATGCAGATTAGGGTGTATACGAACAATTATTTGAACCTATATATCTAGAACTTTAGCTGCAATGCCTATGATAATTTGTTCAAAAAATTATTTGCACAATGTTCTAAAATTAAGCTAGCTAGGCTGATCGAGGTGGATTGAATATTCAAATGCTAACAGGCAAGTTAAATATTGCTGCGGCACAATCCACCAGGCTTCCTCTATGTGGATTTGCTTTTATCAAAAGTAGTAGCCATCTTTGACAACAAAAAAAAAAGTTAAGTTCGATCACTAGTGGTTCTCTATCGGTAGGTGTAAAATATTGTTAATATTAACAAAGACCTACGTACCTGGCTGAAAAAAAAAACTTTGTTTCCCTGTAGAAGTCCTATCATTGATTTGAAGCATACGAGACAAGTAACATGACTACCCATCAGTGCGGACTTGTCCTGATAACAAATAAAGTAGTGTAATAAACATATTTTTGCCTGGTAGAACTCCATTTTAAATATACCTTTGGTATTAATACAACTTCTTGTGTAGACAACACTTCATCAAATTTATAATGGATAAACATTCCTTTGATTTCTAGATTATATTGCTAGAAGAATATCTCTTTAAAAAGTTACCTGATTATGTTCAATTTACTCTATAATTAAAATGGCATCATGTACATAATAGTTGGTCTCTAAATATAGTTTCCTGAGAGTGTTTATTTGTTAGTACGTGTAAGTTGACAGTAGATCAATGGTTTGAGTTGGCGTTTTGTGACCGGGGATGTTTTTAATTGCCACCTGTATGAGAATTGTGTTTAATTAGTTTTAGCGTGAATAAGTCTTGGTTCCAGAGTTGTTTGGTGGTTGTATCCTAATATCCCACGCAGTCTTCTTGGCCTTATTTTCACTCAAAAAACTGGATCGAGATTTGAGCAAAGGTTTTGTCCTTTAGAAAAAAAAACATATATAGGATTCTGAATAAGCATATACTATATATAGGTGAATTAAATCAAGATAATTTTTTAAATAATGAAAAATAAAAGTTTCGGCTTCAATTTTCCAAAAATCATCAATCCAACCTTATACGTGTGAACATAAACCTTGAGCGGACACATGGTATGTATGGGTTGGTATTGGATCATAGCCCTCGTGCTTCTTTAACAATTCAATTTAGCTCTATCTAATTTTAGTCCAAAATCATATAATATTATAACTCGGTCCTTATTGATCTCGATTCTTAAATTTGCTTGGCTATTAGAAATAGGTACTAGGTATTTAGTGTAGCAAACCAAATAACAAGAAATAAGTTGAACATCAACTCAACTATATATGGGGTGTGATATTTTCAAGGCTGTTGACTCGGTGCGCGGGATGCATGTGTCATAATCTCCTCACTGTTTATGGATACTCTGAATGCCATTGTCTAACCGAGAACAGTCAATTTTTTGTGGAGACCCCAAATAAAAACTCATTCCTTGAACTTCGTGATCATTATTGCAACTAATTAAGTTATGCTACTCCACTAATTTGTTTAGTTATAGATCTGTATGGCTAAAGATTTAGAGTGTTTGTCTTCTCATTATATTCTGACAATTTGACTTCGATCTCGTCGTTCATCATGAATTAGCTGTATATACATTCAGTTTGAACATGGTGTAGTAGTTTTTTAATTCTGTAGCAACGTGCTCCATTTAATACTTTGTGCCTGCCCGGCCACAGTTACATGTATATATAGATTAATTGAAAATACTCCATTGTCGCATCATATATACAGATTGACAATTTTAAGTCGTAGTAGCTTGATGATTTCAGTGCAGGCGTGCAGCATATATGTAATATGAGAACAGCCCTGTTTAGGCCTTGTTTGTTTGAGCTATAAACCGGTTTGACTGATTTTTTGTGAGAGGAAAATACTATTCATAACTGATTTGTACTAATTAAAGCCAGCAAAGTAGCTCAAGTAAACAAACCCTCAATGCACTACAGATAACTACTATTCATGTTTCAAAATTTAATTAGATAATTAAGCTCCACACATACTGAGTATGTGTTTCACTGAATAGCAAACTCATACTGTGCTAAAAGCCCCTATCAAGCCTGCTAGGTCACGATGCCGTTGGGCAAAAATGGCCAAACCCGTTCATTCCCCAAACCCATACCCGTAAATGGTTTGGCCACTCCGCACCCTCCCCACACCCATATTATTTCTTATTATCCATATCCATTGGATAATTGGGTAAAACATATGGATATGGGTATTTCTGGTTTGCTCGACCACACGCGGTCTTGGGTAAATATGGACTGCCTGATATTAGATGAAAGAGAGAGAGCGCGTGCTTCAGCAATTCAAAGAAAACAACAATTATAGAGAAAAATGCTACGGATGTGATCTTTTAATTTCAAGACTGCAGATAACAAATGTGATCTTTTAACAGACATATAAATGATAACTATCATCTTTTTTACATGACCTGGGAGCCAAGAATTTTGTCCTAGACAGTAGGCGCTAGCTGACCACTAACACAACTATTTTTTTCATCTACTGAATGCTTCAGGTTGCATCTAACTGAACAAAGCTACCATTTCATCAATGGTTAGCATACAAGAGCATTAGAGGATACTTGCTGCAATATGTCTAATCATCAATGATTTGATCTTCCTGACATGTGACTGGTGCTAGAGATGAATCAGACATAGGTTCACTCTCTTCTGTGGCTCTTGACTCATCTGTTTCAAATAAAATTTATTAGCAAAAATAACAAAAGTATCATATACAACATTTAGCAAAGCATATGTACCTGGTATTCTACCCTGTAACCAATCATGTGAACACATTATAGCCTCAATTGTTTCCGGGAGCAGGTTACAGCGGTATTCATCAAGTATTCTCTTGGCAGAAGAGAAGGCTGATTCAGAGGCAACTGTAGACACAGGAACACTGAGTACATCACGAGCCATCCGAGAGAGAATTGGATATTTTGGTCCATTGATCCGCCACCAAGATAAAATATCAAAAGAACTATTGCCAATTTCAAGACAGAATGGATCTTCTAGATAGACCTGCAACTCTGATTTGTTGTGCTGAGTTGAATTGCTCTCATATATAAACTTTTCTAGTCCCAATCTAGTTGCAAACAAACTAGATGACGAATCTGATGAACTAGCTATCTCCACCTCAATATTTCTTGATGTGCTAGCATTTGAGGAAGTTTGTGAGGATTGATTTGCATATTCCCCAAACAAATCACCAAATACTTTTCTAGCAGATTTAATTCTAAGATCAGCCACAAAAGTATCATAAAGCAATCCGTAATAATACTCAATAGACTTCATTTTGTATCGAGGATCAAGAATTGTTGCAATCTCTAATAATTTACTAGATATATCCCAATACTTCTCAATTTTTTGTACCATTGGCACAGCCATAGTAGCAACAAATGTGTCATCACTATACTGCCACTCACAGAGAAGAATATAAATCCCACAAAAATCATTGAAGTACAGACTTGCAGTGGGATATTTGGTTCCAGAAATTCTTTTACTGACATCATAGAATACCTTAAGACAATCAATAACACATGTGATATGTTTCCAGTCATCATCCGAAGGTAAGAACTTGTAGGAACTATCACATTCATGCATTCTATCAAAAGCTTCACGAAATTTCATAGCTCTTTCAAGCATAAGATATGTAGAATTCCATCTCGTTGGGACATCACATCTAAGAGAAAGATTAGGAGCATTTACTTGTTGCGCATATAGCTTGAATTTCTCCTTTTTCACTGTTGATCCATTCACATACTTAACAGATTCTCGAATACTCACTATGGCTGAAGAAATGACACCTAGCCCATCTTGTACAACTAAATTGAGCACATGTGCGGCACACCGAATATGAAAAAGATCTCCATTCAAGTGCAATGCTTTTTTTGACAAGAGAAGCTTCTTCAAATCTCGAACAACAACATTATTGACCTTGCAATTGTCTAGTGCAAATGAAAATATTTTTCATTCCAAATTCCAAGGATATAGCCTACTAATTATTTCTTTACCAATGTGTTCGCCATTGTGGGGTATCTCTACATATGCAAATCCTATGAGTCTGTTATGTAATTTCCAACAATCATCAATGTAGTGTGCTGTAATACTCATATATCCACTCATTTCTGTATGAGTCCACATGTAAGATGTTATGCTAAACCAACCTGGTTGTTTATCAAACAATTGGTACAGCCTCAACTTTTCCTCATCATAAATCTTCATGCAGACATCTCTTAGAGAAGTTCGGTGTACCAATTTGAATGAAGGTTGCAAATTATAAATGAATATTCTTGTATAATAGTGCTCAGCCATGTTAAATGGGTAGCCATGTCCAAGAATCATTCTAGAGAAATCATCACGGCTTCGTTGTTGATCAAAAATAGGAATATCCACCCGTGGGCTCTTTCTTTTCTTTGATGCTAGAAGTTTTGGACAGACACCTATGTGATACTTCAAGTGACTTGTTCCAGCCTTATTACCAGCTACATAAGCCCTCTTACAGTGTTTGCAGGTTGCCTTATTAGTTCCATCATCTAGCATAGTCAAGTCAAAGTCTTTCCAAACATTTGACCTCAGATTTTTTGTTAACAATCAAAATTTCTGAACTACCATCTTGCTCTAAGTCTGGTTGTATCGCACTATCAAATTAAAAAAAGGCAAAATCAGCAAGGAATAGGAAGTCAATTACTTCACATGAGTACTAGCTACTGAAGGTACGAGTCTAAGAACCATGTGTAAAAGAGAAGCATTACTTGAGATTGGTCACTTCGTATACATTATCTGAGTTGTTCTCTCTGTCAAATGTTCCATCAGAACTTGCAGCAATTCCATGAATGTCACCAGAGCCTCCAATTGTGCTAGAAGTACCGGCTGGTTGCATACTTGTGTATGTACACTGCAAAACAAAATTACATCTATATTGGATTACATCCTTTCCATTCTGAAACACAACCTTTCTCACCATCGAATAATTACTTATATTACTAGTAGTTACTAAAGGGGATAAGTTGTCTGAACATTGCACGAGCACACACACGTAGCTACTCTAAACAGAATGCTGGATCTGGTGGGAGCACGGCCACGTTCACGCACCTTGGACAGGGGGAGCGACGTCTTAAGCAGCTGGGTGCGTATCTAGACGAGGTCGATGATGTCTTGACCAGCTGGAGAGGGATCTAGGCGAGGCCGATGACGATAGCGTCTGCAGCAGCGACACCGGTGCTTCTTGACGGGTGCCGGCGTGGAGGGCGGGGTCCGTCGGCTGCTAAGGCATCACAGGATCTGGGGTGGAGGCTTCACTTCCTTTCCCGGTCGTCGTCAACGGTGGAGGCTTGGATAAGCGGCGGCGGCGGTGGCGGCGACGGTGGCGGCGGAGGCGGTCGAGATTGGGATGTCTGGATGAACGGGTAGAAATAAGTGACCATGGGTATATCCGTCCCCTACCCTGCCAATGTTTGGGTAATACTCATCCCCTACCTGACCGAAACGGGTACATCCATACCCTACCCAGATTTCACGGGTATGGATACGGGTAATGGGTAATCATACCCAACGACATCGTGACTGCTAGGCCAGTTTTAGCCTTTATTTGCTCAATAAAAATAAAGAGGGGACATATACAAATATAGACTTCATTCTAGCCAGTCGGGCTTGTTTAGATGCACCAATTTTGCAAAAAAAATTACTGTAGCGTTTTCGTTGTTATTTGACAAACTTTGTCCAAATATGGACTACGTAGACTTCAAAGATTCGTCTCGACATGTACATACTAAAAGTATAATTAGTTATTTTTTATCTACATTTAATGCTCCATGCATGCGTCCAAACATTGATGTGATGGTTGATGTGATAGAAAATTTTGCAAAATTGGTGCATCTAAACAAGACCATTATGTTCCACTGACTGCATGGCAAAAGCAATGGCGGCAGAGATAATCATATATATGGATGGATCTATATAGGGTACTGCAGGCACACTACTACAGCTACAGCTACAGCTACAGCTGCTACAACTGTGCTGGTCAAAGTGGTTGTATTGTTTGCTTTGGCCGCATCCTCCACTAATAACCAGCAAGAAAACAGCAGTGCATGTATATGAATATGACCTACAGTACTATATATCTAGCAGGGAACCCTAACCCTAACCTAATGATCTCTTCTAATTGGCACCAAATCATGGAGCGAGCTAGCAGCCCATCACACACCAGAGACCAGCCATATTCCAAGCTGGACTCTAGCTAGACAGGAGTGTGGCACTTTGGAATAATTCATTCAAGCCACCCATGCACCTGTGTGTACCTGTGCTGTGAAGGCATTGAGTAGTCCCACATGCCCCTCACTTAAACCGAAAATTGTCTCAATGCACACTGCACACTGCACACCCAATGTCTCAAGCTCACCACCACTTTACTTTGGCCTATAGGGCTAATAATATAACAATCCTCAACTTGCCCCCACTATTACAATAAACAAATAATCCCCCCACTTGCGTGCATAAGCATCAACGCTACTGTGTGTCGTTGTATCATCCTTCTCTCTCAAGGAAATTAAAGCAAGCACGCTGCTATATACGTCACTTCGACGAGTGACAGACACATGGGCCCTAGAAAGGACTAGACCCCACATGTCATCGCATGCATGGCACATACTCCCTCAGTCTCATTGAAAGTGTCGTCCGGAAAGCGTGTTTACGAGGAGGACACAATTTTCTAACGACACTTTTAATGGGACTGAGAGAGTACAGTTCTAGCCGGGCCCATATGCATCTTGCCCATCACCCTCCTCTCTCTCCAGCTCCTGTATTATATTTCTTGCTCCCATCAACTCCAATGACCAGCACTAACCTATCCCTTTCTCGACTTCTTTTGCCATTCCATCACTACTTCCTCTCTCCTTCCTCGGGCCTTCCCCCTACTCCCTCCGTCCCTAAATAAATGTCGTTCTCGCTTCCCGAGAAAAAGTTATCGGCAATTATATATTAAAATATGTTAATATTTATACTAAGTAATTAGTATCATCGGAAAGATCTTTACATCTAGTTTTTTAACAAAATTATTTGGAGATATAAATATTGCACATATTTTCTACAAATTGAGTCAAACACGTGACACGAACACCAACGGCGACACTTATTTAGGGACGGAGGGAGTAGCTCTGTCGTCTCTCTCTCTCTTGCTCCCATTGGGTTTCATTCCAGTCCAGGTCCAGCAGACCTCCTCTCCGGCCTCTCCTTCGTCCTGGCCCTTTTATCTCCTCTCCGTCCCACTCATCCAGCAAGCTGCTGCTTTCCCCTCCCAAAATATAATCTGATCCACATGCATGAACAATAAGCACCACCATCAGCAAGCAAGCAATTAACAAAGGAGAAAGAGAGAGAAATTAAAAGAAACATACATAACAGCAAGCAGAGAGAGACAGAGCTTCAGCTATAGCTCTCCGGCCGATCCCTTTTTCGTCTCGTCGTCTCTAGCTCCCCACACATCCCAGCCAGAAACCATTCTTTACTCCCCTCCAAGAAAACAAGCACCACACACAAACCCTAAAGAAATTCAGCGCACGCAGCCAGGGCGCCTCTCATCCTCTCCTTCCTCGCCGTCTACTATTTTCATCATCACCACCACCACTTCTTCTCTCGCGCCGCCAATTATTAATATTATCGGTACTGTTATGTAGCCATTATTTTTACTTGCGGACTTATTTGCTACTATACTCTCCGTGCTTGTGCTCAACTTATAATTAGCTCTTCTCCTACCCTAGAAAGATGGCAGGCCTGGATTTGGGCACCAGCTCCTACCTGCACCACCACCAGCACCACCACCAGGCGCCGCCCCTCCACCTCCACCACGAGGACGGCGGCGGCGCGGGGGGCTCCGACGATGGCCAGGACTCGCTGTCGCCGGGATCGGGCGGCGGCCCGCCCAGCACCGCCGGAGGCGCCGGCATCCTCGGCGGCGGGGAGGTCGTCGCCCGCCGCCCGCGCGGCCGGCCCCCGGGCTCCAAGAACAAGCCCAAGCCGCCCGTGATCATCACCAGGGAGAGCGCCAACGCGCTCCGCGCCCACATCCTCGAGGTCGCCGCCGGCTGCGACGTCTTCGAGGCGCTCACCGCCTACGCGCGCCGCCGGCAGCGCGGCGTCTGCGTGCTCTCGGCGGCCGGGACCGTCGCCAACGTCACGCTGCGCCAGCCGCAGTCGTCCCAGGCCGGCCCGGCCTCGCCGGCCGTCGCCACGCTCCACGGCAGGTTCGAGATACTCTCCCTCGCTGGCTCCTTCCTCCCGCCCCCGGCCCCGCCGGGGGCCACCAGCCTCGCGGCCTTCCTGGCCGGGGGACAGGGCCAGGTCGTCGGTGGTAGCGTGGCCGGCGCGCTCATCGCCGCGGGCCCCGTCGTCGTCGTGGCCGCGTCCTTCAGCAACGTCGCCTACGAGAGGCTGCCGCTCGAGGACGGCGACGAGGTGGCCCCTCCTCCACCGCCTGCGGGGAGCGACCAGCAGCAGCAGCCCGGCGGCGGTGTGCCGTTTGACCCCGCGGCCGCCGCGGCCGCTGGCGGCCTTCCCTTCTTCAACCTGCCGTTGGGGATGCCGCCAATGCCGATGGACGGCCACGCCGGCTGGCCGGCTGGCGCCCCCGGCGGCGGCGTCGGGAGGCCGCCCTTCTCTTGACGGATCCCATGGATCCATCGGCGGCTAAGTGCACGCGCGCGAGGACGTGGACTACTACTACGTGTACAACAACCAAACCCAAGTAGCATCTCTTCTTTCTCTCTGTCTGTCTTCTTCCGCTTCATTATTCCCCTTCTTCGTCGTTCTCTCTCGTGTGCCATTGTTGGTGATCTCTTTCTCTCTCTGATGTTTTTTATGTTAACCTGTATGGGACTTGATTGTGTTAATTCTTGATCAGTCGAGTGTCGCTGTTAATTTGAACTATATATGTGTGTTGTGAGGACATGCACTCATAAATTGATCAAAAATTGTTTTTTTTTATGTCCCGGATCGGGTCAAATGTTCAAGGTAACTTAATTTAGTACAGTGGTACCATATAATTAACAATGTTATTACATACAGGATACATAAATTCTTGTGGTGGTGGGAAATCACAGCTTTTGTGTTGTGCTGTCTGTCCGTTGCGCTCCTCTTTATTTGCAGAGATTAGGTGCTGATCTCTTTGTTTGTTTGTTTCTTAGTTGTTCATTTGTTTTTCTTTTCCTATACCAAAAGTTCAATACTACTTGGTTCATGTTGCTTTGCTGGTTTCATGCTTACATCTCTTTTATATTGATGTTTGCAATCATAGTAACTAGCTCAGCTAGGTTTGCATGTTTTTTTTTCATTCCAAAGGATCCAAATAACTCTTCACATATGTACTGGACATCACTTTGCTTCTTTATTTTGCTTGCGTGTAGAGTTTTACTATTTCTTATATGGCTATCAACTTTCTGCAATTCTACAAGTACGTACGGTGTTAATTTCTCATAAGCATTGCGCAAAGCACAAGCTATGTGTCCTCCTTATTATATTGTTCTCTTTCTCAACTTTTCGCCTATCAACTAGTATATTAACCTGATATACTAGTACATCATTGGAGGAAGGTATGCATGGTTGATTTTTTTTTTAGAGTTTGGGAATCCCCATAAGTTCTAATGAGTGAATAATGAAAATAAAGTATATATGCAAGAAGGAAGAGAAATATGTTATGTTTAGTTGACTCAATCTTTTATTTTTTCCTTAGATTTGGGTGAGATCATTGCTTATTCTCTTGCTCAAAAGAGAAGGGTATGCACATAAGCTAGATTATTATAACTAAAGAAATCAAAATGATTTGAGTTTATCATAGCCACTACATATAGTAAAAAACATTGTTGAAGAATGTGTTGGGGTAATTATTATTATTCTCAATAAAATTGTAGCTCAGGGAACAGGTAAAATAAACTAATATGCAGGAACGAACTTTGTGGAGTTCTTGCTAGTGATTTCTCAGCTGCATGACTTTTGAAGTTCCTGCACTGCAAACTATAGAACTAGTAGCGAAATTAGCTTGTAGGTGTGCTATGCTCAAATCATACAGAAATTAAATGATCTAAGATAGAAGAAAGAGTAACTAGGAACATATATATGCAAATGTACGTAGTATATATATCCCACTATCCCTTCTATAAATTTAGCTATTCACTTGAATTGTATATATAGCATAGCTTCAAAATTCTGTCCACACTTAAATACAAGTGGATTAAAATGAATACAAGTGCAACCAAACAAGTTCTAAGGGTTAGATTATATTAGAAAACACTGGAAAAATACACTGTAATTCAAGCTCCTCCTCTTTCACCCTGGTACGTTGTTTTTTCACTTTTTTAAATTGTTAAATTTCCATCAAATTTCTGGGTTTCCAAGTTGACCTTCCTTGCTAACTTACTCCCTCCGTCCAACAAAACATACAATTTTCGCTTATCAAGGAGTCAAACAATTCAAACTTTGCCTGAAGTTATATGAAAAGCACTAATATTCTTGATACAAAAAAGTACCATTAAATTGTTAATAGAATATATTTTATAATAATTTTATTTAACAATAAATAATCATACTTTTTATTATAAGTTTAGTCAAAGTTTGAACCAATTTGACGCGCACGAATCTTATAATTACATGTTTTTATGGACGAAGGGAGTACATATATACATCCATGAGACAATATTCTAGCTCAGAAATCTGTTAGTGCATCTAGTTCAGGATTTCTGAAGAGCCAGTTAGATTTCTCTGTTCAGGTGCCGTTCTTCCTGTGAATATATATTATTGGCATTATTAGGGCCCCCATGAGGAAATAATATATGTATATATTGGGATTTCCTGAAACTTTTTTGTTTCCGTGTGTAATAAGAAATAACCATATGCATTAATCGATGTAGAAGCTGGGATATTAATATATTTCTTTTTCTAAAAAAAATATATGTATGTTGCACGCAGTAGCTAGCTACGACTGATCATATATATAGTTCAAATTATTAGCAGCATTTGTGTATTTCTAGTGGATTCACGTGTGCCGGCCAGCCTATCTTTTAATCTATACCCCTTAGTTATATACTTATATCATCTCTTCACACAAGTACAAATACACGTTGGTTGCCAGAGGCATCGATGGAAGTCTTTATGACGGATTCTTTTGAAGGCATGAAATGACCGTTTTGGAATCTTGCCCTATCCCAAAATGGGGTACTACATGACTAGTTGACCACTGTGCTCTCTCACACTCTCGCGCGCTTGCACTTCTCTGATCCTTCGCTTCATTGATGTCATTTCATGACCGACATGTGTCCTTCATTCCTTGCATTGGCGTTCTTTTTGTGCGAGTCTGATCAGGTTTGTTACAAAGAGCTGGCGTTTCCTGTGCCCTTGGGAACTGCATGCGTGCTAGTAGTAACTAGTACTGTACTACTGGCAGTAATTCAATTTGACGCATTCGTTTATTCTAGATCTTCCTCCAAGTATAAAATATCGCTCGAATTTGATCGAAATCTGTTTTCTCAGCACAAATATTTCCAACTGACTGATATACTCCCTCCGTTCCAAAATAAGTGTCACTACAAATCCGTGTTTCCCTCACAGACACGCTTTCCGAACGACAAATATTCTGGAACGGAGGGAGTATGTCCTTTTCCTTGTCATTTCATGCGCATCTACTTAATTTGCCTTTGTCTAGCTAGTATCTACTGCATAATTAGCTAGATTAGCTGCACATATACACAGATTCTGTTAAACTCATCGGGTCAAAAGGGGTTTTATGATTCTAGGCACAGCGTACCGAAAGCTAACAATAAGACATAAAAAATTGAGTAAATTGTCCCATCATTTCTTCATCACTTTGGGAGTAATCGAGATCATCCCATTGTTCTATGTATGTGCGCGTGTGCACAGTCCGGTGCCTACAAATTAGTGGACAAGCAATGCTGTGCTAGATTAGTGAAAGCAAGGGCTTACAGTGTGCTACGACATGTGCCTGCAATTAGGTACTCCCTCCCTCCGTAAATAACTGTGTGTAGAAAACCGTGTTTCCTTCACAGACACGCTTTTCGGACGACAGTTAAATAGGAACGGAGAGAGTAGACAGTGACGCTTACTGCTAATATGATTGTAGATCTACAGTTCATCCACAAAGCATATATGTATCTGTGCATGGTCACTGTGCTATGCTTCAACTTGTTTTCTCATTCATGTAAGAATTCCAAACGAGGTTGGGGAGTTGCGACGTCGACATGCCAAAATTTTATTTACACTTTTGTACTCCCTGATCTATATAGGAAATAAAAGTCGTTTAGGACAGCAACACGGTCTCTAAAGTATAACTTTGACCACTTATTTTTTAAAAAATATTTCTCGTAAAGTGGTGTAAGTATATTTTTATGAAAGTATTTTTCAAGACAAATTTATTTATATGATTTTTACATCTCTAAACTCAATAATTTAAAAGTTATTCATGATTTATATTCCCAATGTTTGACTCAAACTTTGTCCAAAACGACTTTTATTTTCTATACGGAGAGAGTATATACTACTAGTTAATATAATCGGTGCATTCCACTACTAGAGAACGAGCCTTTGGTCGATCGCCAAATGACATTTAGTCTCGATAAAAAATTACGTCCGGGACCAAAGACTTTTAGTCCCGGTTGGTAACATCAACCAGGACTAAAAGTCAACCTTTAGTCCCGATTCGTATTACCAACCCGGACTAAAGGTCCTTAAACCTTTAGTCCCGGTTGTTGGTAATACTAACTGGGACTAAAGGGTGATCTTTTAGTCTCGCTTGGTGTTACCAACCTGGAGTAAAGGTCTTCCACCCGGGACTAAAGGTCCTTCACGAGTGAATTCAAAAGAAAAGCGTCCAGAACTATGTCACGTGGGTTGTGTAGCTAAGTTGGTAAGTGAGCTATGTGTGAGGTGAGAGATCCTAAGTTTGATCTCACAAAGCGCAAATAATTTTTTTGTTTTCAAGGTGGTCTTTAGTCTCGGTTTTAAATACGGGACCAAAAGTTCGGACCTTCAGTCCCAGATTGGCAATCCTGGTTGTCAAAACCGGAACGCTGTTTGGAACCGGGAATAAAGCCCGGATCCCTAGCAGTGTTCGCACAAGCTAATACACTACTAAAAATGATTTTTAGGGACGTCCCATTTTTATTTTTGGAGACAGTCCATAAAACCCCACCACCGCTCTAATGTAGTACGATATATAGCTACGGCCCACATCTTTGAATATATATGTTTTTTTAGGCGATTGACATAACCTACTGCCTCTAGAAGTCCTAATTCTAAAAACAAGTGCTTATGTGGCTAGCCTTAGAAAACAAGCCAGACCCATATAATTAACTAGCAAACCCTATTCTCTACAAGTCTCATCTCTCCGGTCCGATCCTTTATGATGTGTTTGGTTTGAGGAATGAGGTGGTTCATCATCTTCTCACTCCTCACTTTTTCTATTTGGTTGGTGAAATGGAATGGGTTGATGCATCACCACTTCATTCCTCATAAGCCAATAATTAGTATATGGATGAGGAATGAGTTGGTTCCACCAAAATTCATGGGATGAACTCATGATGGATCACCTTATGAAAGGTGACTTGATTCCACAAACCAAACACCCCATTAGCTCCCACAGCCACTCCGCTTATCTCTCTTCTCTCTGAACCCTCCTCCTAATTGTCCCCTGCCCTCCGATGCTCTCTCACCATATGGGTGGGATATATAGCCGGATTTGGAGACGGGAAAGTCCGGAGTCGGTAGAACCTATGACGGCACTTCAAACTAGATTTGCCACTTATTCGACCTCAACCTCTCCCTTGCTCTATCGATCTGCAAGGGTGCACATAGAGAGGTGGTGCTTGGCCAAAGGAGAGGATGGAAGGTGTGCATCCTCCATGGCACACTAGTGGCGTATCAATATCGCGGCGGCTAGTAGGGCTGAAAAATGGATTAGAGTGGGTGTAGAAAGCCCTTGACTGTTTCCACGTCCATATTTTAATTATTGTAAATGGGAGTGAGAATGGACAACCAGGCACGGCTCACATGAACGATATGTTGGTATAAGGAAATAAATAAATATGGATCAAAAGTGTCACTACAAGAAATAATGTGCCATCTTTTGATATTTCATATATGCCATAATACCTGAAAAATATGTCATAGGTTGTCATTTGTGACATCAAGTTGAAAATGAAATATTAAAAGATGAGTGTCTTTAATGATAACTTATAGCATTTAGGTGCTAAAGTCATAACATTATGACATTGATTTTGATTGTCACAAACATTTATGACTTCTGATTTAACGTCATAGGTTTTGCACCATGCTACGTAAGCAACTGTCACGTAGAATAGCTTGCTGAGGTGGCATAGACTAGAAATGTCATAACACTAAATTTGGTATGTTAAAGCCCAAATAGTCAGGCTAAAAATGAGCCAGCCCAATTGTTTAGGGACGATTTTTTTGTCAGAGCAGCCCATTATATTTTGGCCCAAACAATTTTTAGGATAGCCCAATCTTTTTTTCCCAGCGTTATTTTGTCCAGCCCACATCATTTTTTTTCTAGCCTTTTTAGGCCTCATAAGATTTTGTGCTAGCCCAATACAGATTGGGGCTTTTGTGTTTATACCCTTATTTTAAACTGAATTTGTGATTTTACCCCTATTTTTTTTGACTTTGCGAATTTACCCCTATGATTTCAAAACGAAGCATCAGTTTATCCCTACTCCGTCATCTTTCCCTAACGGTGTTAAATTTTCTATACAAGGACAAAAATGCCCATGCGATTATGCTTCTATTTGTTATGCCTATTTGTGATTTAACCCTGATTTAGAATCAGACTTTTGACACAACTGATTAAATTGATCAAATATATTTGACACAACTTGCAATTTAACTTAGGTTCAATAATTAAAAAAATATATTCAAAATTTTGCCAGCACCTTTGCAATATTCAAAATAATCGATTCGAGAGATCTAGTGTCCATCAGGTGTTCTGAGCGGATGGACGACGCCAGGACCTGTGGCGCGAACGCTGCCGACGAGCCGCGGTAGGTCGCTGTCGCCCGACGCGCGTACACCGACTCGTGAGAGGCCGCCACGGCTTCCCCAAGCTGGACAAAGGTTGCACCTGCACTGCACCGACCTGTGGTGAGGATGCTGTCGGCGAGCCGTGGAAGGGCGTTGTTGCTGCTGCCGCCGCCGCCCGACTCGCCCTGACCCACAGGCAGCCGTCGCGGCTTCCCCGCGCTGGACGAAGGCCGCGCCCACACCGCACCGACCTGTGGTGAGGACGCCGGCAGCGAGGCGCGGTAGGGCGCTGTTGCTACTGCCGCCGCCGCCCAACTCGCCCTGACCCGCAGGCAGCCGCCGCGGCTTCCCGCGCTGGACGAAGGTCGCGCCCACACCGCTCTGACCTGTGGGGAGGACGACGTCGGTGAGCCGCGGCAAGGCGCCACCGTCGCCGCCCGACGCGCCCTGACCCGCGGGTGGCCGCCGCAGCTTTTCCCCGCTGGAAGAAGGTCGTGCCCGCACCGCACCTTGGAGCAGCCGCCGAGAGGTAGCCCCTCCCCACGCCCAAACCAGCCTCCCCTCCCCTCCCCTTCTCCTTCGCCGCGTCCGAGAGCTTCGCGGCCGTGTGCGGCGCTTGTGCGCCCCTCTTCACGGGAATCATCAGGTTGGAATGAAGAGATAAGGATAAGAGGCACTAGGGTCATTTGGCCTTTGGTTTTCAGATTTTGACTTTTTTTTAATTCGTTTAATCTATGTCCATTTGACGAACGTCAGGAACAGGGGCAAACAGACCATTCAGTTCAAAATAACAGGGGTAATAACACAAAGTTGAAAAAGTAAGGGCAAAATCACAATTGGCTTCCTGGATCAGGGTAAAAACACAATATCCCCATACAGATTAGCCCACAATCCAAATTTTAGATAATACAATTTCGAATTTACAGGGCTTATAGGCTTATTATAGCAGCACAGACCACATAATATTACATTAAGATCCATATTATCAGTATAGCCCAATCACAAATGAACCAAAATATTACAAACCACAATGGCACCATAATATTAAAATAGGACAATATCACTGGTCATAGTCCAAATTCACAAAACAGTACACATGAATAGCCAAAGCTTGATCCCTGGTCAATCCAAATTCATATATCATTACACAAATAGCAGAGCCAGATCCCAAATAAGTTCACAGGTCATCTCCGGCAAGATCCAATGTCACAACATTACAAAGCCAAAATAAATCTAATGTTCAATTGATTACCAAATCGCACAAAATGAGGCAGTTGGAATCCTGGATCGCCTTTAGAAAATATTTTTAGAAAATGGAAATAGAGGGTAAAATAGCCAAAAAAAGTTTAAGCCCCAAGTCACACACGCATGTGACTCCAATTTTTAGGAATCAAACTCAAGTCCTCTTACCTTGTGCAAGCATCCCTTACCACTTCACTACACGTATAGTCAATTGTGACCAAGGGAGTGACCGATTTGGTTCTAGGTCATCCATCGGAGGCCTTTGTTTCGTTATCACAGAGTTAGGCAGGAGTTTTACTAATTTTCATGTTGAGTGGGTGTGGTAGGGATGCTAATTAACTCGGTGGCCCATATAGTTGTGCAAGCATGGTGTCAGCCACGGAACTCTCCCACTTTTTCCTTGACTTTATCCCAGATTGGTTAATAGGTCTAGCGGCCATTGATTGTACTCCTGTTTTTCATTAATGAAGCTTTGTGATGCTCAAAAAAAGGGGGTGACCCCATCATTTTGTATGAAGTTTAGTGCATGTTGTATTGAATATTTGGGATTCTAAATGATTTCAAATTTAAAAAGTTTGAACTATAAAGTTTTGGATCACATTGGACACTACAACTTTGGTACAAGGCATATATTATCTAAGATCATTTTGAAAAAGAAAAAGAAATTTCAATTTTTGGTTCCACCAATTAGGTTCCGACTAGTTCCAATTAGGTTCTGACTGGTTCCAATTAGGTTCCACCAATATAGTACTAGTTCCACCTAGTTTATCTCTTTGCATTACAATGCTACAATGCCCAAGCTATAGTAGCGATGTTATAGCACCAGTTCTAACTGAGTTCCAACTCGGTGCATATAGTTTTGGCTTCATTTCTAAAGGTAGTTGGAAATATATATCAGATGTCTCTAAAAGTCCATTTGTATGGTAGCTGATGTTTTTAGCCTGGGCCATATTTCTAGGACCACCTAGTAATTCTAACCACCTCTTGAAAACAAAATTTCTAGAGGCTAACATTGTTAACCACCTCTAAAGTTTTTTAGGCGATTGACAAGCCTAGACGCCTTGTTAACCATAGTTTGTTACCTAGATCCCCTAAGATGCATCTCTAAATGTGGTTTTTGTTGTAGTCACCTATGAAAAATAAAGAGAGAGAGGTGCCTCTAAAAAAGTTCCTTTCTGGAATAATGTTAAGTCAGAATACATGTTATCCAAAGTTAGTACATGACACCCACTCTTGTTTCATTTGTTGTTGGACACTACGTGCAGTATAATATGGATTTTGGATGTTTAGGAGATAATTTTTTTAAAATGACACTTGGGGCCCTTTAGCCATCTGACTGACCAAACTTGCGACCCACTGGAACCATAAGGTGAGAACTCCATCCTTCCATCCAACATCGCTGCCACTAGAGGCCTGCCACCCAAGTAGTCTCAGGTCGGCTTGAAGAGATCAATGAAAAGTAGGTATCCACAGAGAATATGGTGTCTACTTGTAAGGATCTGGACAACCTAGAGGGGGTGAATAGGCCTGTAAAAAAATCTAGCTCAAACAAAATGTTAGAAGCAGGCACGACACTGTCGCTCTTAAGGGTGGCAGTGTCGCTCTAACGAAACCCTACCCTGCACATACAGATTTAGCCAGTGAAAAGTAGATCTTAGAGTAGAGTAACTTCCTAGGGTAGAAGGGAACTTGTTCCACCACTTGGAGGACTTAGAAACAGCCCACAAAGTGTATTCGAACCAAACCCTAGAAATCACCAGCAAAACAAATGGATCCAAGCAAATCACACCAACACAAGTGACACAAAGATTTATCTCGTGGTTAGCTCATCACCAAGGCTTGTCTAAGTCCAGGTTGTTGAGGTTGCCACAAAGGCTTGGGTTTCTCAAATCCTAACCGCGTTCTCAAGTCAAGAGGGTAAACTCTTGAGATAAGGGATGATTTACTAGCTGATTGGGGTGATTACAAACCTCCCGGAGCTGGCACAAATCTACCTAGCTCAATGGGCGACACTCTAGTCGGCTAGGAGCAAGCTCCAATAGTAATAGATCCAAACCGCTAGCCACAACACGAACCAACTGCTTGTAGAAGATGAAGAGCGCATATGGAGAAGATTCTTCTTGCTGCTTGGAGGCTCAATCTCTCAAAGATTTGAGTGGAAATCAAGTGGAGAAGGTTGAGGTGCACCCATGGAGTGGAAGGGAGAGAGGAGAGCTTCTCTGGTCGGATCTGGATGCAAATGGTCAAAGATGACCATTGGGGAAGAGAGGGGGTGAAGGATATACACCTCTCTGCCAATAGTCAACTTTTAGGTTGCGGTAGTGTTGTGCCTAGGGCGCGGCACTACCGGACCCGCGGCGTTGCCGCTCTGGCTATAATCTCCTCTGAAATGGAAACTATATCACTAGCAGATTAGACAAGGTATATGAGGATGATTGGTGAAGATTTAGCACTTGGTTGTGCATTTGGGCTTACGTGTTGCATCCCCCTTAGTAGTGCGGCTTTTTCTATACTCAGTTTCAAAACAAAGATGTAAATAAACGCCTTTGAGCCCATAGCCACATCCTTTTAGCAATTGGGGGGTCCACCAACCTATATATCATACTCTAGTTTGTTTTACCTACTTGTCATCTTGATAAATCTCATTAATCCTCTAATTATGTGGTCATTATCACCAAAACTAACATTAGGGCTTGATTGCACTTATACTACTAAGAGGAAATGCCTATGAGCTAGCCTTGATTCACCATCGAAGCCAAGGAGTCTTCCATGGCTTCCCACCGAGTAAGATCTTCTAGATCCGTGTTGTAATTTTGTGTGGAACATGACTTTCATTGCTAAAGATTTTTGTGAGTTAATGATGCGGATCTCAGATAGCTGATTTGTTTCATGCCTTATTTTTCTTGTCATTGAAATATGATGGGTGTTAGTTCGATGTGCAGAGACTCTATGTGCATTCTAGCTTATTACCATGAGTTTCTTGATGACAGTAGGAACATGGAACACAGATCAATGCTTGCGGTAAGGAACGCTTCACTCTCAAAGATCTTCTCGAAGGCATGCAATCTAAGTTGTTCTGAAGGTAAAATTTGCAAACAAAGTCGCTAACAACTCTTATTAATTTCTCCGTAGGGAAGATGAATATTTTGGTTTCTACATTTGGATTTGCTCAAAGTACACGTCCCTTCACCTACCTCTTCGTATTCTTCTAGGTTTAACCAAACCAAAAGTTGTTGATTTACATGATTTCATCCCATGGTTACATGCTTGTTTTTACCATAATTTTTCTATATCAGGTTGGATAGTTACAACTAGTCAATGCAGTCTTTACATCTGTACTGAACTTATTTAGATGTATTTTAAATTGCACTCTACTATAATTGAGAAATATGAAAAATAACATAAGAATTTCTTATGAAGAGGGGATGATATTAATGACAGAACTCCCTCGAAAGCATATCTCGGGCTCTACTTTGAACTCAAAAATATGAGGTGGCTTTGGAGTACTAGATCTAGGGATTCAAACATAAATTCTTCAACAAGTCACACACCCCTTGGGTATGTTTGATTTTGGGAAAAATATTCCAACTCTAAGCTCCTTAGACATATAATGAGGCATTTTGGTCAAAAGATATCTTAAGGCTTTTAGAAACTTTTAAAGGTCTAGCCTCAATTGTCATCCAAAATGGCATGGCGGTCCTATGGAAAGATCTATAGAATGTCAGAGTCTTAAATCAAGCCCTACCATGAGCTCAATTCTTTTGCTAAAGGCAATAAGACACACTAATAATCCCAAGCTAAAGATCTTGACTGTTTAAACCTCTTCTTCCATTTTTCAATGTATGCCCAGGCTTTCTAAACATGCACTGCATAATATAGTTAGCACAACTTCTAGGCAGGGATCCAAACATGCACCGGCTAATATACTTAGCACAACTTCTAGAGCTCCTTAAAAAACTTCTTTATTCGGTTAGTTCACAAAAGGAAAAAATAATAATAGTTTTGTAAAACAACTCAATGATTCCTTGTTAATATAGTTAGCACAACTTCTAGAGCTCCGTAAAAAACTTATTTATTTGGTTAGTTCGCATAAGAAAAAAAATTCTAATAGTTTTGTAAAACAACTCAATGATCCCTTGTTAAATCTCTTCCTTAACTATCCTTCTAGGTGCTCCCTCCCCCGTGGTTTTTGCAACCCTGGTTTTCTCTCCTCTCGTAGGTTTTCAAGTTTTAAGATACGAACTATTGAAAAATATTGGAGGGGAGAAAGCTAAGAATTGAGCTCACTATTTATTTGATTCAGTTGACATAATCACTGATTTACAAAGTGAGTTTTTATACGTCTTTGGAGATGCTCTTAGTTTACTAACATTTAATTGTGACTAACAATTAGTCATAACCGGTCCAAACACTCCCTAGATGTCTTTTATTAATGTTTTCCCTACTTAGTAAATCACTCTTAGAGCATCTCCAAGATCCTTTCTAAAATCTATTCTCTAAATTGTCATTTGAGTAAAAATCACTTTCTATATATCTCTGTACCTCCAATAGCTTTTATATATCTTATGCACAGTCTAGAGAGCCATCCTCGCTCTCCATCTTCTGCTAGCGATAAATCTGAAATAGAGGATGTCTATATTTAAAAATACATAATTGAATAGGTTGTTGGAAAATATTTTTCACCAAAATATTTTTTGTACATTATAAAAGATATAAAGAGTCTTTTGGAGATGTTCTTAGTGATTATATGTGACCTTTCCCTAGCTCAAATCACTCGTAGTCATGAAGCAACGACCGAGTGCAAAGTACCCAAATAGTATCACATGGCTAGTGTGGAAAGATGCTTCTTTCATACTACAAGAAATGGTGCTTTACATGACGTTTATTGGTGACTTTCTAGTAAATCATCATAAAAGTTCATTGTCCATGATGGTTCATTGCAAGGGTGATAAATCTGTGACGACTAGTTTAGTTTTTGTCAATCTACGACGAAAAACTTGATTTGGTCACGGATGAAGCATTCAACATCACTATGTTGTCGAATGTCAATTGATTTGCATAGTATTTTTTTCAAGCACACGACAAAGAAGCTCTTTTCGAGTGTCAAAAAAATAATTTGACAAACTGAAAATAAATTTGTTCACAAAACTTACGTATCTCTATTAGTTTATGAAACTACAAGAGTGATATATAAGTTTTGTGAATAACGTTAGAACCATAATGTCAGATGTATAAATGGTCAAACAACTAAAATAAACTTTGTCGATCTTGAAAAGTTATTTAAGTTTATAGTTGATAACCTTTTAATTTGAAGTCATCTTGTCATGCAAAACTGCGTCCTAATTTTAAAAATTTTAAATTCAAATTTTTAAAAGACCTCGGATGGAGAAATCACCAAAATTATAGTTGTAGAGCTCAAAAAGTTATGAAACTTTGTAGTTAACAACTTTTAAATTTGAAATCATATTGTCATGCAAAATTGCATTTGAATTTAAAATTTTGAAATTCAAAATACCTCAGATGGAAAAACAGCCAAAAAATTATGAAACTTTGTAGTTGATAAATTTTTAATTTGAAACTATCTTGTCAATGAAAACTATGTTTGAAATTTCTTAAATTTGAAATTCAAATTTTGTAAATGATCTCGGATAGAGAAACTTCCTAAACGAAAAGTGTAGATCTCAAAAAGTTATGAAACTTTGTAGTTGAGTTGTCAACTACAAAGTTTCATAACTTTTTTGAGATCTACACTTTTCGTTTAAGAAGTTTCTCCATTCGAGGTCATTTATAAATTTTGAATTTCAAATTTGAGAAATTTTAAACATAGTTTTCATTGACAAGATGATTTCAAATTAAAACGTTATCAACTACAAAGTTTCATAACATTTTGAGATCTACAACTTTCATTTTGGTTGTTTTTTCATCTGAGGTATTTTTAAAAATTTTAAATTCAAATGCAGTTTTGCATGACAATATGATTTCAAATTATAAAGTTGTCAACTAAAAAACTTCATAAGTTTTTGAGATCTACAACTTTCATTTTGGTCATTTCTCTATCCGAGGTCTTTTGAAAAAAAATTAAATTTTTAAAATTTGGACGCAGTTTTGCATGACAATATGATTTCAAATTATAAAATGGGAGCATATTATTTTAATTTATAAATTGAGCTATGCGTATCTGGTTAGTTTTGGTGAGCTTGTTACAGTAGTGGTGTGTTTTTTTACGCTATATTATTATATTTCATGAACTACTGATCCATGCATGTGGTAATTTTTATGTGGAGGTTAATGTTTTTTAGATCATAAAGTGGGTAAAATCATTCAATTATTTTATTTTATGTGTGGTATGGGTAAGCTATTATTAAAAATTTCCTAGCAATTTGAATATAGAAATTGATTCTATTAATTATTTACAAAAAACTTTAGAGAAATGTAGATATACATTTATAGCAATAAAATTACATTAAAATATATGATGTTATGTGCTTACAGTGTAGTACTAGTTGTGTAGAGTTCAACAAACTTGGTTTGGTATTTTTATGGTCTTAATTTAATTTATTATGTTTGTACAAAAATTCGGTCAATTTAGATAAATAATAAATTTGCTAGAAAATAGGAAAATGTAGTCGGGCCGAGTTCGGCCCACAGATGCCCAGTTTGGGCGAGAATCAGGCCTGAGTGTGGAGGCAGGCTGGTTTGGACTGCGATTTAATTTTGTTTAAGTTCGAGGACTTTTTGGCAAAAAAAACTGAGAGAAGGATTGGATTGTGGGTTAATTCGAGTAAAGTTCGAGGATTTTTTTTATAAATAAACCGGGGAAAGCACGATAAGGACCGTTCGCCCGGCCCATCCAATGGTCGAGAAAAGCGGGTGACGTGGCCACGCTGGTTGGCCCTCTTTTGCTGTGTGAATCGTAGTAAAGAGATTAGATCTCCACTACTTATATTTTTATAGTATATAGCTATTTGATATCATAAATTTGACGTGTTTCTCTATAAATTTAATCTCTCCGAGATTTTTGGAATGACTTATAGTTTGGAATAGAGGGAGTACAACGGTATCATAACAGCATCTGATGTGAGTCCACTATTTGAAACACTGCAATTCAGGAAGTAGATACTATATTAGTAGATAAAAATAGTGTGTTCCAAACTCTTTCTAACAAAAATTTCCATGGGCGATTATTCTGTTTCCATTTTTGAGATAACGACTCGGTTTATTGTCCTTTATTCTTCTCGACCACTTTTTAAGATTATTCGGCCATTTGGTTTTGTTTGTTCCGGATCTGATCTTTTGTCTGATGATGAATCCTGATGCTGCACTGCACTGCACAGTACCACTAGCAATCAGCGCCAGTTGCGGGCCGAAAGCTACTTTGAGCCCATCAATGAAATGGGCTTATCACAAGGCCGCCGTACATCAATTGGGCTTCTTTGAGCTGTGCTTTTACACAAGTCCGGCCCGATTTGTTTGATATGTGCGCACGCGAGAGACAGTGGCGCACAGCTAGAACTAGAACAGATGAGTCCAAGCATTTCAGTTTCAGCGGATGGGGTCAGTGGGCCATGCGTGCCTGTGGCATCGCGTATCCGCATGTGGTGATGTGGAATGAGACAGACGTATGTAGTAGGCGACGAAGGACTGCGTGATGGGGCAATTTTGTTTGAGCCGGGATTTGGATATCTGATTGGCCGTGTCCATCAATTTGCAAAGGAAACGGTCCCTCACGAGTGTCATGCCCAATTTTGGTGGGTGCCTAGGCGTGGATTCATCCGGAACCGTCAACCATCACGTGTGCTTTAATTTGCGTGCGCCCTTCTCACTCCATGATTTTTCCAATTTGGGAGGAAATACTCCGTTCTACGTAATTACAAGTCGTTCTGATTTGATTTTTTTCTAGATACACATAGATTTTACTATATGTTTAGATATAATACATATCTAGATTTATAGCAAAAGCTACGCAATTACAAAAGCCAGAACAATTTAGAACGGGGGAGAGAGAGAATACAATTAACAAGGTCTACGTTTGCATGGTAAGTAATTAAAGACTACAAAATGCAACGAGCTCCTCCAAGGAACCATGTGCCACGTCGTCCAAAATTCGTGCGCTGTTGGATCTTCTCGTTGGACGGCCCAGAACTGTTGATTCGGCTTCACCAGAATCAGAATCTACTCGCTTCGCTTTACCTTCTCGGCTTCTTAATGTTTGTTGTGGCTTCTTCTCGAAATCTGAGCAGATAAATAAATACGCAGCTCCACCTTCTCGTTTCCAGATGCTTCTCTCACACTCTCTCCCCATCGCTCGCTCCCTTATCTTCTCTGTCCCGACCTGATGCGCGCAGAGCAACGGCGGCTTCCGCGAGTCGTACGCGGCGGCGACGCCCACCCTCCTCCTCTCGTCTCCCTCGCCGACCTCTCGTCTCCGTCCCCAGCACGGCCACCGGTCCACATCTCCCCGACCTGACGCGAGCACGGCAACGACGGCCGGCGTGAGTCGTATGCGGCGGCGGCGCCCACCCTCCTCCTCCTCCGCTCTTCCTCGCCGACCTCTCGTCTTCGTCCCCAGCACGGCCACCGGTCCACATCTCCACCGCCCGCACGACTTGGTTCAGCTGCATCGGCCCCCCGGCACGGCTCGACGGCGCACCACCGCCGGTGGCCACAACCACAGCCACCGCCAACCCTCGTTGTCCCCCGACGCTGGCTTCTCAGGTCACGTCGAGGGTTGCCTGAGGAGTACTAGAGGGGTGCCTCTCGAGGGGTGCTCGAGGGGTGCCTGACGAGGCGGTCGAGGCTCGAGGGTTGGCTGAGGAGTACTCGAGGGGTGCCTCTCCAGGGGTGCTCGAGGGGTGCCTGACGAGGCGGTCGAGGCATGCTTCGTTCGCTCGGAAAATTTCCGTCACCGAGGGATACCTCGAATGGGTCTGCAGTCTGCACTCGAGGCTTGCGTCGTTCGCTCGGAAGGTTTCCGTAATCGAGGAGCGCCCCGAGCGGGTTGGCAGTACCTTACCACTTTCTTAGGCGGTCGAGGCTCGAGGGTTGGCTGACGAGTACTCGAGGGGTGCCTCTCGAGGGGTGCCTGATGAGGCGGTCGAGGCATGCTTCGTTCGCTCGAAAAGTTTTCGTCACCGAGGGATACCTCGAATGGGTCTGCACGGTGCTCGAGGGGTGCCTGACGAGGCGGTCGAGACATGCTTCGTTCGCTCGGAAAGTTTCCGTCACCGAGGAATACCTCGAATTGGTCTGCACTCGAGGCCTACGTCGTGTTGGATAATATAATGGTTTAAATTTAGCATCCCCACAGCAGAACACTCGTTGGCATGTCATCGTCGCTAGCTCATTTTGAGAATCCATTGAAGATATACAAATAGTGAATCCAGATCTGGGATTCATTGTGGATTAGATCCACTGTGGATCCGAGATTCATCCTAAGAACTGTTTAGCAAAACAACAAATCCAAATTCACGCAGGGATATTTTTATTGAAATGGCTAAAATTGCCCTTGGCTTCTGGTGTTTGTGATATCTCTCACTAACATGCGGACTCACCCGACAACTCTTCTTCTCTTTTTCTTCCTATCGGTTCTCTATGGAAAAAAAAAGGTGCCAAGGCGCGCGGTGCGGTCAGCGCATAAATGACGGTGCGGCCTATGGTTGGCGTGGTCGGCTGGGGTGGACATGCCAGTGCTGCTCGTGGCTAGTGCGACCGACTGGGGCAGGTGCAACTAGGCTAGGAGGACATGGCTAGCAGCGGCAAGCGCGGCCAGGCTAGGGCCGCAGCGCGGCCGATAGCAGCAAACGCGACCAAGGCGGGGCGGCGCGGTCGGCCGGGGCGGACAGACTAGCGCAACTCGTGGCTGGCGCAACCGGTTGGGTCAGGTTCATCCAGGCTAGGGTGGCGTGGCCGGTAGCAGCAAGCGCGGGCAGGCTAGGGCAGCGTGGCTGACAGCAGCAAAAACGGCCAAGGGGGGTGGCGTGGCTGCAGCAGCGGGCGCGAACGCAGTGAGGTGCGATGAAGTGGACGAAGCGAGATGCGATGGACGAGGAGAGGGAAATAGAAACAAACTGATAAGTTGTGTAACCAGTATCAATGGTGAGTAATTTCTCACATTTATCAAAGTTCGTTAGGTGGAGCACCTCCTGAGAAGATCCACCAAAATGGTAATCCAACCCTTAGATGCACTGTTTGGTGAATGTGGTGGATCTAAATTGTTTGAGAAATATTTTTGTGAATTCAAGTTGATGAATCCGAATTTGGTGAATCTAAAAATGAAGCATGTCTCTAATAAGGATCGAATCCTAGAAATATTTACAGTGTCTCATATTATGTGATCAAATGTATAGTATTAATTTTAAATTAAACTTAATTATCTAATTCTGATTAAATGTATAGTTTGACATAAGACAACTCTATAAGTTTATTTATTTATTTTTGGAATGGAGAGAATATAATAATATAAAAAATGGTTAAAGTTGAATAGGATCAACTCAGGACAGACCTATATATAAAAATATCTACATTTGGAATGGACGGAGTACATTGTGTAACTGACGCCATTTGTTGGTAACTTTTAAACGTCGCAATACCAGCAGGTAGCTTTTAAATTTGATTTGCATATATTAACGAGCAATTTCAGCAGCAAAATGCATATGATTGTCAAAAATAGATATATGGGGGCAATGAATGAAGCCGATGGCACAACAGTCGGCAGGGCGGGCCGACCCAGCAGCAGCAGCAGCATCAGCAGATTGGTGGCCATTGTTTCATAGTGCTCCACTCCAACTCTCCAGGCAAATGGAGAGCAAGTGGCGAGCGGCGTGGCCCATTGCAAAAATCTTGACGCCTAGCATAGCTCCCTGACCACTTGATCGATTGACAGGCCACGAATGGGGTCACTCACTCAACTCCTCACTGTAGCAGTAGCGCAGCAGCACATACGTACTCCCTCCGTCCCCATTGAGTGTCGCACGGGAAGCGGGTCTGTGAGGGGGGCACGGAGGGAGCACAACAGCAAAGAGCAAACCGAGCACACGCCTTGTCATGAGTAATATCTGACATGTCGCCGGCCGGCCGCTCGCGCCGCGGCGCGTTTCCATCGAGATGATGCGGATGCAAGTGACTGCCAAATGAAACAAACGCGGACCTGCCTGGCCTCTCACACGGCCGGCCGGCCGGCCGCGCACACATACGGACGGATCGTGTGGCTGTCGATCGCCGTCGCCGGGGCCGGGGGGCGGGACCGGCCGGCCGGACGGCGACGCGTACGGCCGTCGGAATATTCGCCGACGATGGGAATTGGGATGGATCGGAGTGGAGTGGAGTGTGGCGGGCCAATGCATGCCTAGCTAGCTAGTGAGGCGATCGAGAGGCGAGAGGTGGCCACTGGCCAGGGTGGGGTCATTCGGTCGATCGGCTTCAGCAATCTGGTCCCGGCATGCCGGCCTCCCCCTTCCCCTTCCCCTCGTTCGTTCGCATTATTCGCATCACATGCATTCTCCCACATGCCGGGTGCAACAAAGCCTGCCAGAACAACAACAAGAAGAAGAATCGACGCCTCTTGCCGCTGCAACAACAGTACTCCAGGAAGCTACTAGCTGCCATCCATTGCCAAAATATGTCATGCATCATGCATGTGCAGCGAGCGGCGTGGCTGATGACAAACGCATACGCATCGATCGAGCGGGCAAACAGTATGTGTGTCGTGTTTGTGTGTGCTCGTAGCGTCTCACCACACACATTATATACTAGAGTACGTATTATTGGACGCTCTGGCGGACCCACATGTCACGGACTCGATAATAGGCCCCACATGCCATTGACACAAAGCGGCAACGTACGCGGACCAAACTAAAGCCCTGTCTAGTCCTCCTCCCATTTGACAAAATTTTCCATCACATCAACTATCACATCAATGTTCGGACGTATGCATGGAGCATTAAATGTAGGTAAAAAAATAACTAATTGTACTTTTTGTATGTACATGTCAAGACGAATCTTTGGAGTCTACGTAGTTCATATTTGAACAAAGTTTGTCAAATAACAACGAAAACGCTACTTGAAAAATTTTGGCCAAATGAAACAAACGCGGACCTGCCTACGTGTACAACCCTAGCAACTAGCGTCGTGGAAACTGTGGAGGATTAATTAATGGCTGATTGGGGAAGATGAACGGCCGGAGTCCTGTGCTTTTTGCCTTGCCACCGGTGGCCAGGTACTAGTACAGAGCTAGCTAGCTAGCTGCGACTGTTCATCTCAGTACGTGTCGAAACTATTCAGAAAAATACATCATATTGAGGACGTACTCCTACTGTGCAGTCCTACTCCGACATCCTACTCCTACAGTCAGTCCTACAGCAAGCTCGCGTTTCGTCTCATCTGCCGTAGTGCGTAGTACGTACCACGTACTTCTACCTGTGTGCTACCTTCATCGTTGGTTGCCAATTCGCCACGATATGCATGCCCATTTTGAACTCACGCCGCTCGTTCCTTTCTTGCAGCAGCAGTAGTACTACTCCGTCCGCGAATAGATGACGTTTTCGGTGTTCGTGCCACAAGTTTGACTGGATTTGTAGAAAATATGTGCAATATTTATATCTCTAAATAATTTTGTTAAAAAACTAGATTCAAAAATCTTTTCAATGATACCAATTATGAGACTAATAGATGATACTTGTTATTTATAAAAATTGCCGGTAGTTGTTTTCTCGGGAAGAAAAACGTCATCTATTTAGGGACGGAGGGAGTATGTGATATATGAAACATGACATGACTAAACTAAACTAAACAAAACTTGAGTCCAAATAATTATATTTCTTCAGAGGTACATACACTCCCACTACTCCTCCTAGCTGGATCGATAGACACATCATGCTAGTTGGATTAGTTTACTTATTCTTTAACTCCGTCGTCTTCTGCTGTGCGATGGATTATGGGGCCTTGTTTAGATTGAAAAGATAGATTTTTTCTCAACGGTAGCACCAATATTGTTCAATCATGTGTTAACTAGGTTCAAAAGATTCGTCTCGTGATTTAGTGCTTCATGCATACGTCCAAATATTAATGTGATGGTGATGTGACGAAGAGAGAGTGAAAAAAAAGTTGATAGTTCGAGGGCATCTAAACAAGGCCCCAAAATGAGAATGAGATGAGAAGCGGAAGGCTATCAATCTACACTCCCTTCATTCAATTACTAAAGAGTAAAATTCATCGCTGGTCCCTAAACTTGACCAGTGATGTCATCTCGGTCCCTAAACTTGTAAAGTGATATCTGGAGGTCCCTAAACTTGGTCGATGATGTCATCCTAGTCCCTGAACTTGTGAGGTGATCACCATTGGTCCCTAAACTTGGTGAATAGTATCATTTCAGTTCTTAAACTTGGCTTTGAGTCTCATCTGAGTCAAAACAGGACGATCTAAAAATTTAATATAAAGAAGTTTACAAAAAAATCATAACTTTTTCATACAAACTCGAATGAAGACAAACTTTATATTAAAATTGTAGCCCTCAATGCGATCTACAACTTTGTAGTTGAAATTTTTTTAAACTAAAATTGTTTAAAGTCCTAAAATATTATTTTAAATTTGTAGATTTTGAAATTTAAAATTTAAAATTATCCAATAATCTACAAGCTTAAAATAATATTTTGGGACTCGAAACAGTTTTAATTCAAAAAAAAATTAACTACAAAGTTGTACATCGTGTCGAGGGCTATAATTTTGATGTAAAGTTTATCTTCATTCGAGTTCATATGAAAAAATTATGAATATTTTTGCTTTTTTTTATATTAAGATTTTAGATCGCCTTGTTTTGACCCAGATGAGACTCAAGGCCAAGTTTAAGGATTGGAATGATACCGCTGAATAAGTTTAGAGACCATTGGTAATCACTTTAGAAGTTCAGTGACTGGGATGACACCGTCGACCAAGTTTAGGGACCAGTGGTGATCACCTTACAAGTTCATGGACTAAGATGACACTATTGGCCAAGTTTAGGGACCTCCAGGCTCCAGATATCACTTTATAAGTTCAGGGACCGGGATGACACCACCTGTCAAGTTTAGGGACCGGCGGTGAATTTTACTCCATTGTGGCGTACGACGACGTACGTAGGAGTGACAGCAGTGTGATGAAACGTAGCTTTGCAATTGCAATCGATGACTGCGAATATTCACTACCCATCCATCCATCCATCCATCCCCACGTCCGGCCGGCCACGGGTGCCTTTCGCCGCCGGCGTTTTCACCACACAGCACCACATCGACGACCTCCTCCTGCCGGAGTGCCTGGCTGGATATTTTCCCAGCAAATCTGGAGTTAGTGGCCCAGATTACAGGGATTAGGGTCTCGTTTATCCGGTTCGTCCGCTGCCTCCCGTCCCCCTCTCCGATATGATCCGTCGCAGTCCACCGCACTGCTCTCTGCGCGTCTGGTTTTCTTCACCGCTTGATTCGCTTCCATTCCATTCCATGCATCCTTCCTTCCCACGACCACGCATCATTCAAAGCCCCAAAAGGCGGGCGAGCGACCGAGCTGCCTTCGATTCTGTGTGCGCCAACGCCCGCCGCCCGCCGGTTTCGGCTGCGATTGCGATTTCTGACTGCCATGCGACTATGCTAGCAGCTAGTAGCACACAGATCGATCGATGATTTGCAGCTAGGGCAGTGGTGGCGTCTGTCCAGCCGTCCACGTGTCAGGTTTTCACTACGCTCGTCACTCGTCAGTCAATCATATGAACCACTCACTCGAGGAGAATCGTCACCGGATCCATTCCCCGGCCACCAGCAGCAGCAGCAGCAGCTAGCAGTCACTGTCAAACTTTCCCGGGGAAAAAATCACCGCCTGTTCTTTGCTGTGCATCTACTTCGTGTTTATTTATTTATTTCTGTGACGAGATGAGAAACAAAAACAATACGGAGCTAGGTGTTTCTGCTTTGTGTCAATGTCTGCGACCGAGCACCAGATATATATATATATATATACAACTCGAGAAAGAATTAGAAGAAGAAGAAAGCAATTATCCGGCCGGAGCCGGAGCTTGACCTGAAAGCCGGAAAGGTAAATGGATGACCTCGATCGATCTCCCCCTTCTTTGTTTCGCTGTCGAGCTAGCTAGGTCTCGAGGAAAGTAACGGCCAGCAACTGAAATTGAAGGGTGCTGACAGGGACCTGACCTGGCGCGCCTCCACGAGCCGCGCAGCCCACAGCGATCCCGTATCTGATCCTCTATCTGATCCGGTAAAGGAACATGAGGTTTTACTTGTGTGCCATTATGAAAGGTGGTAATTGCGTACATGCCATTGAAAAGTTCGAGCGGTCATGTATGTCATCGTGCTAAACTTTTTTTTGTCATCCATGCCACTTCCGTCAGTTTTGGCTCTAACGGTGTTAAACAGCCGGTGTCAAAAGTCGAAAATGCCCTTAAGTGTAAATATGTTATTAATTCTTTTTAAGCATCTTAACAACTTCAAATGAAAAAACTCAGAACTAGAAAGTTGTAGACCTGTTTGAGATCTACAGTTTATATATATAAATTAATTTTATTTAATTCCATACAAAAATATTATGGTTTAATATGATTAATATGTCTTAGAAAAAACATTCTTTTGATATGAAATCAAATGAAAATAAGTTTTATATGTAAACTGTAGATCTCGAGGAGATCTACAACTTTCTAGTTCTGAGTTTTTTCATTTGAAGTCATTAAAATGCTCAAAAATATTTAATAACATATTTACACCTGAGGGCATTTTCGACTTTTCACGCTGGCTGTTTAACACCGTTAGAGCCAAATCTGACGGAAGTGGCATGGACAACAAAAAAGTTTAGCACGATGGTATACATGATCGTTCAAACTTTTCAATGGCATGTACACAATTACCATCTTTCATAATGGCACACATGTAAAACTCTCAACGAATATAGCGGAGGGAAAAGGCCACAGCGATCTCGATACCGTACCTAGTCTCGTCCGCCAAATTACCCGGAATAGCGAGCGTACGCGACATGCTGCTGATGCTGCTTTCGGGCAACAGATGGGAGGGAGAATGTGGACGTACTCCACTGCTTAACCAACTAAAAAAATGTTATATCTCACAAACCGAAAAACCAAATTAAATTCCAATTGCACCATTGAATTTGTTACAATTAATTCTTCAAAACTAGATCTCTCATGAATATATTTAGATAAAGTGGCAAGTGGACCCACAGTGGATAGAGGATGGATGAATGCGGAAGAAATGAGTATAGAGGAGAGAATTTTGATGATCAGACAATATAGAGGATGAAAATAGAGGAACATGACTGCGGATAGTGTTAGCTAGCCCCCCTACCAAAAGCGCGCGTCGCAACAGGTGTCCACGTCCGCCCGCCCGCCATGAATTCGACCACCAGCTAGCCGTCGTCCAGTACACAGGCCGGCGGCACCCTCTCTTCTCATCTTCTGAAACACGAGCACGGGCCGCCGGGCCGGCGATGATGATGACGGCCACGACTCGACGGTGCATAATCACATGACTAATTAATACTACTAGGAGAGGCAGGAGGAGGCGGATGACCAATCAGCAGGTGAGGAGGATGAGCAATCAGCAGGAGAGGCACCAGGCAGGCAGAGGCAATCCGTCGTCCCTGTCTGCACCTCATGTCGCACTGTTCCTGCCCGTGGCGTGTGCACTGCAGACGCAGACGCTAACACTACTGCGATGCGAGGCCTCACCCTTCACTGTTGCGCGTTTGACGATTTGCCTGCCTGCGCCTCTGAAGATTTTCAGGCACGCACAAGAAGAGGGTACTGTGTCTGTGCTCAGACAGCAACGGGGTTTGTTGGCTCCATCTCTGCACTCTCTCTGCCGGCCTTATCCCATTATCCACTCTGGGACTGGGTGGTTAGCTGGGACAGGCATCAGGCATGTCATTCACTCATTCGATCTGCTGCTGCCCCTGTGTTAATCTAATGATTTTGACTACTCAAGTGAATGATAAGGCACGGCAAGAAACCTAAGGTTAATTAGGGGGTGTTTGGTTCCACCCCACTAAACTTTAGTCACTAAACTCTAGCCACTTTTAGTGGCTAAAATGTCAAACACCCATACTAAAAGGGGCTAAACATGCACTTTAATCCCTTTTAGTTGGGGTGTTTGACATTTTAGCCACTAAAAGTGACTAAATTTTAGTGGGGTGGAACCAAACACCCTCTTAATCTGATGATCATATCATTAGTGTGCCTCTAGTCAAATTTTCTCTTGGGTTCGCTCCTGCGTTCTACGTTCTACCACTACCATGGACCCATGGTGTGCTCACTGCCTCACTCTTGTATATCCAAAGAAAAAAGAAAAACAGTACTGTGCCCAGAAAAAATACAAGCGGAAATTTCACCGGAACTCAAAAGAGAGTTGTGAGATCGAAGAAGATTCCGCTTCCAAAAGAGCTTGCGCCGTTACATCTCTCTTTCCTGTTTCCCATTCTCCCGGATGGCGTCAATAAGGATCTGCGTATGATATCACGATGGCGAGATGCTATATATGCGAATACAGAGGATCGATCCCAATAATTCAGATGTGGGGGTCCAAGAGATCACGGGGGGGGGGTCTACCAATGGAGACATGCAAATTGGTAGCCACTCGGCCCTTCTTTGTCTCAAGTTTACCACAACAAATGGTTCCAAAAGTAGTGTGTGTGAGGACTGAGGACTCAGCCCAGCCGGCGTGCAAATGGATCAAATTCATTTCAACGCTAACCAGATTTTCAACCAGCCTAGAATATGCCCACTTTCTGTTTCATTTATGCCATTGTAGATCTTTTTTATCATGATTTAGATAGAGTATACAAAGGATCGAGCCATGTATATAGCTGACAAAATATTTCAGTTTCAGCAATACAAAACTTTGATGGCTCAATTTTCAAAGCAATACAATACAATGCCCCTAGCTGGTACAGCTCAAGGGAGAAACACTTCCCTGGTAAATTGACAAATTAAGGAAAAACTGCCCACCTTCTACGTTTTAATACAAACACTACTAGAGAACAGGCCTTTGGACGATCTATCAACTGAGCTTTAGTCTCGGTAAAATTTTGCGTCCGGGCTAAAGACCTTTAGTCCCGGTTGGTAACACCAACCGAGACTAAAGGTGAATCTTTAGCCCCGATTGGTATTACCTACCCGGACTAAAGGTCATGAACCTTTAGCCCCGGTTACCAACCGGGGCTAAAGGTCCTCCCGAGTGGATTCAAAAGGAAAACGTCCAGAACTGTATCACGTGGGTTGTGTAGCTCAGTTGGTAAGCGCGTCTGAGGCTAGATGTGCTGAGTTCGAATCTCACACAACACATATTTATTTTTTCTCCCTGGACCTTTAGCCCCGGTTGAAAGCACCCGGGGCTAAAGGTCCGGGCCTTTAGTCCCGGATTCGCCCGGGACTAAAGGCTCTTTCTGTAGTAGTGAAATGGGAGCTATGGCGACTAGAGCTAGAAAAAAAACTACAAAAGTGTGTCGTTTGATTTCTAGTTTCAACTTATTTTAGCCAAACCAGTGAAGCAAAGATGGTTGGATATAATTTATAGTTGTCGTTCGTATGTTTATGTACAAATTTGGCCAATGAAAAACTCCTAAATATTCTTCTAAATTTTAGGATGAGTTCATTGATTAGAGAACACTCGGATGTGCTTGTCCCAATTGAACGGCGCTCACGTTGTCTTCCTCTTGGGCAATGGAATCAGCTCCACAGAGTGGTCGGACGCATATGGTTGGGGACTAGGGTGGAGCTACCACCGAGGGCGATATTGCGGTTGAGCAGAGGTGGTTGGGAGGTAGAGCCAAGGGCCAAGTGCGCAGCGGCGAAAAGCTGAAGAGAAAGAAGGGAGACTACTTGACCAACAGGTAGGCTCCATATGACGGTGGCTATCAGATGTGTCATCCTATTTTGTCCACATCTCTTTAATAAAAACAAGAAAAATAAAATTTTGTTCCGTCACTCCAACCAAACATAAACATGGAACTGTTCTATCTCTATAACATGAAATGAAATCATCTCATCCAACTTCTAGATGTCCATCTCATGTGAGACCAAAACCTTTCCATGCAAATACCTGGGTCTGCCATTGAATGTCAGGCCTCTAAGGAGGGTGGATGTTCAGCCTTTGATTGATAAAGTGGCAGTCAGGTTGTCAACCTAGAAGGTAAGGTTTCAAGACCATGGTCGACTCACCATTGTAAATTCAATGTTGTCTTTAATTCCAGTACATTTTCTCATAGTCTTCAATATCAAGAAAAATGGACAACCAAGCAGATTGGTAAGATCAGGAGGGGGTTTCTCTAAAAAGAGGAAGTGAACATAAGTGGGGGGGGGGCAATGTTTGGTACAATAGCCAAAGGCTGCTAGACCAAAATTACTTGGTGGATTCAGCATTTTAGATATGGAAAGATTTGGAAGAGCTTTAAGATTAAGATGGCTTTGGTATGAGTGGGTTGATCTTGAAAGGCCTTAGGTGGGATCTGCTTGACCGGACAAAGCTTTTTCGCGCCTCAATATAATGGTGGTGATTGTTGGATGAGGGGACAAAGCGAGCTTCTGGCATTTTGCATGGCTATATGGTCGTGCACCAATGGACATTGCGTCCGGCTTATATCCGCTCACATGAAGAAAGAATCAAAATGTGAAAGATGACTTACTCCATATGAATTGGATAAGAGGCTAATGGAGAATGGAATCAGTGCAACAAATGGCCGAATTTGTGGAGCCTAGGATCTATTGTCTATAGTCTAATTGGTCAATCTCTCACAACTAAAAAGACTAAACAGTGGACAGGATTGGTGCGACAAAAATTCGCTTCGCTTCCGTTTCGTCCTGCCCGTGCGACCCTAAACTCACCTCGTGTGCCCTCGCGTCGTGCCCTCGCCCCACGCCCGTGCAACAAATGGACGAATTTGTGGAGCCTAGGATCTATTGTCTATAGTCTAATTGGTCAATCAAGAGGACAAAATTCTATAAAATTGGACAACTGATGGAACATATACTGCTAAATCGGTGTACCTAATACAATTCAAAGGGTTCGTCTCTCCCCCTCCCCCCCTCATTCAATTCAAAATCCATCTGGAGAGCATACGCTAGGGGAACACAAACTATTTGCTTGATTAGTAATACAGGCGAAGATTTTTTTTTTTGAAAGAGCGCCGAAGGATTTGCCGCGATTTTATTAGACGATAGAAAAAGAAAAAAAGGAGATTACAAACAGCCATCCCAACTGTACAACGGAGCTGACACAGCTCGCAAGCTACTCAAGATAGAAAAAAGAGAGAAACAGAGTAGACTACTAAACAACAAAACAAGAGAGAAAAAAAAACTGCTATACAACAACTCAAAAGGCTACTGACGACCTGGCCAATCGAAACTGTTCGATGTCGTTCTTGCAACACGAAGCAACCTGTAGTGGCTGCCAACTCTGGTTTTGGAAAATTCTTCTATTGCGCTCCTTCCAGATGTTCCACCAACAATAAATTAGGATACCATCAACTTCCTTTCTCTGATTTCTGCCTACTTTGCGACGACACCTCTGCCAGTAGGAGTAAATAGAACCCCTGTCGTCTATTCCACTTAGCGCTGTTAGATTGAACCAAAGCTTGATGTAATTCCAGACTTCTTTGGCGAAAGGACAATCCTTACACAAATGAGTTGGAGTTTCCAATTCGTTCCCACAAAGAATACAGTCCGATTCCTCCGTCCATCCTCTTTTCAGCAGGTTACTGGCTGTTAAAAATTTTTTATGCATCAAAGTCCAAGCGAAAAACCGACACTTCGGCTCTGCTCTAGCCTTCCATATCTGTGAAAGTTTAAATCTACCGTAAACTCCTTCGAATTGAATCTGGTAAGCACTTTGAGTGGTATAGTTTCCATCAACTGACCAACGCCAGTTGATGTCATCTTCCACCTCGGTGTTCAGCTGAACGTGCTGAAGCAAGTCCCAGAGCTTGACGTACTCACGAATTTCCCCGGTGGAAGATAAAGGGTAAATGTGATCAATCCATCTATTGTTTGTCAGAGCCTGTGCCACTTTTATATTCTTGCGCTTGGTTCTGGCGAAGAGCAGTGGTGCAGTCGACTTAGCCGAGGCACCATTTATCCAATTGCAGTGCCAGAATGGAGCTTGTTGCCCATTACCGATAGTCACTGTCGTTGAAGAGTAGAACAATTCCCGGTCTGTTTTATCACAGGGGACCTCCAGTTGATTCCACGCGCGCTGCCTCTCCTTCCATTGAAACCACAGCCACCGCAACCTGAGTGCTCTGGTGAACCTTTCTAAGTCTAAAATCCCCAGGCCCCCTTTGATCTTTGAGAAGCATGTTGTTGGCCAGTTTACAAGCGAGTGCCCTCCACAGACTTTGTCCGGGCTTCCCCCCCTCCAAAGAAAACTTCTCCTAATGCGATCGATGCGTTTTATTAGCCACTTTTGTGCCTGAAAAATAGTGAAGTGGTAGATTGGAATGCTCGAGAGGACTGACTTGACTAGAGTTTCCCTACCAGAGGAGGACAGGAATTTTCCTTTCCACCCTGGCAGTCTTGCTCCAACTTTATCCACCAGCGGCTGTACCTCAATTCTTCTGAGCTTCCTAGTGTGCAATGGTAGTCCTAGGTACATGCCAGGGAAGGTGCTGATTTTTCCAGGGAAATTTGGCAAGATTGACTCAACTACCTCCTGTTGTAACCTGATTGGGTAAATCTCGGTTTTGGACAAGTTTACCGTGAGGCCTGAACACTCCCCAAACACCGAAAGAATCTTATATAATCTTTGTAGCTCAACTCCTGTTGGGTTTGCGAAGAGGGCTGCGTCGTCGGCATAAAGAGAGCAACGCAACCCTGCTTGTTTTAGGAGAGCTGGCTGAAGCAGTCCTATATGAGCGGCCTGCTCTATCAATTTTTGCAAAGTGTCAATCGCAATAATAAACAACAAGGGAGATAAAGGGTCTCCTTGTCTAAGCCCTCTAGCATGCTTTATGTTTTCGCTTGGGCGACCGTTGATTAGAATTCTTGAAGAGGATGTGCCCAGAATGGATGCAACCCAATTCCTCCATTTTGATTTTGACGACAGACAATATCTTGAAGGAGTCGTTTGGATCCTTTATTTTGAAGGAATTGAAATCCACTCAATAAATTAGGCTATTTAGCTTGGAATTTGACATTCCACTACTTTCCAAAGTTCACATATAAGTCTATCTCAAATTCATAGGATGAGAGAGATAAATGGATTCTATAAATCACCATGCTATATTTTTACTTTGCAAATTATAACACTCAGTTCAACTCACTCTCCTATAATAGAAATACAATACATAAGTATTTCTCTCATATAGCCAACAATAATATATAAATATAATTCATATACGATCATATTTGCTTAATTAACATGTGTTAAAATTATTATTCTTAAAATAAATTCAATTCCAAGCATACAAACGAACCCGAAAAGAAATTGATATTGCAACAACTTGCATGTGGTGTCATCAAGAGGCCGAGACAACCCTTTGCCCTTTTGCCTTGAAATATGGTTGTTAGTGAAAAACTAGATTGGTGGTATCCGCCGCTGGATGTGCGATCTGTGCAGTGAATGGTGGGAAAGAATACTTCAAGGACAATCATCAACACAGCAAAGATCAACAATGGTGATACTCTCATTACACAACGTGGAATATCTTCGGAAGAAGCAAAGTAGAATAACATTCCATGAAGAAACAAGATCACAGTCCTAGGATTAATCAAGGAAGAATTAGGGCTAATGAAGCATGCGAGTGGGCGTCCAGAAGTTTTATAATGGAGCGTTCATCCTTCTTCCATGTTTATGTTGTTGTTTACTCATGTAATAAATCCTTGTAAAACTCTCCCTTGGTATATGATATAGCAGAGCTCCACTCGAACCAAATAAACCTTCAGGTGCCGTTTCGATCCCTTCATTTAGAGGAATTAGAATTCACTCAATAAACATTATAGCAGATTCATTTTTTACCGAGTGCTGACAGCACTCGGCAAAGAGCCTTTTACACTCGGTGAAGGCTTTGCCTAGTGCCGCACTCGGTAAAGAGCACTCGGCAAAGAAAATGTCGGCTTAGAATTTCTTTGCCTAGTGTTTTTTTGGCACTCGGCAAAGAATTCTTTGCCGAGTGTTTTTTTTTCTGGCACTCGGCAAAGAAAAAACACTCGGCAAAGATTTTCTTTGCCGAGTGTTTTTATTTGGCACTCAGCAAAGAAGCTCTTTGCCGAGTGTCCGAAAAAACACTCGGCAAAGATTGGTTTTCCCATAGTGAAACTAGGCTATTTGTCTTGGATTTTGGCCTTTCACCACTTTCTAAAATTCACATATAAGGCTATCTCAAATTCATAGAGTTAGAGATAAATGAATTCTATAGATCATCATGCTATATTTCTACTTTGCAATTGCAAATCATAACACTCTTTTTAACTCGGTCTCTTATAGTAGAAATACAACACGTGACTATATATCTCGTCTAACCAACAATAATATATAAATATAATTCATATACAACTATATGAGCTTAATTAATATTATGTTTAAATTATGATTCTAACTCTGAAACGTTGTAGTCCCGCATTAATTGTATTATTATTTTCCTCAAAAAGTATATTGTTATTATTATGGAAAAGTGGGTAGCCCATCATGCAAGCGACGGCCAGGACAGTGGTTCGTGTGTCCTCCACAGCACACCACTTTTTACTGTGTGAAAACGTGTGTGGCCCCAGAGTTTTGTGTACGAGCCTCGTGACTTGTCTGGTGCGCACGTGGCATCTCCACAGCCACTACCTAGGTCTCAAACGTGAAGTACTATGGCGTTGGCATCTTCATCTCATGATTCTCATCTCACTGCAAGGGTAGACCACACAGGGAAAATGACAGGCGAGTTTGGTTTTCATTTTTGGTGACCACCAACCTGGTTCTCTGTCTGAAGCATTACCTTTCTTGCTAGTATATGTTTATTTACATGTTCATAAATAACCCTGTCTTTATTTTTTTGGGTCATTAGCCTTGTAATAATGCCTTTTATATATATTCTGGAAGGGGTCTGTAGTCTTGGAGCAGTGCCACTTTATTTTCCTAATAAGAGAAATATCATAAACAAGTTGTTGTATCAATCATTGCTTTTAGTATACATTTCTTCTGATTGCATATATCGTTTTTTCTCTTTGGCCTAATGAAACTGTGGGCTGGAACATGGGATCAATTGATTTGATGTCACTCCCAAATTAGTTGAACTCTGCTCAAGTGTTTCGCCATCTAACCAGTTTTGTGGAAACCAACAACATCATCGGTGACTAGGATACTTGGGGAAACCAAATTGATGACTCATTGTATTGTCTAGTGCAGAATACTGCTACTGTGCGCATTGATTGGTTACTTAAACTTCAAACTCCTTAGGCCTTGTTTGGATCAAAGGAATTTCACACGAAATTTGTAGGAATCCATTCCTTTGGACAGGTTTGTGAAAATGCCGTTTGGAATGAAGGAAGTTTCAACAGTAAAATGGAGGAAAGTTTCCTGCGTCCATTCATTTCACGGGAAACAAAACATCCAATGGGAGCTAAAGGCTGGGCGGAAGACCGAGGCAGCAACGCAATCAACAAAATCAGCGGTGCAGAATATGTCATCTCCTACTGTGACGGACCTGTTAGCCAAAGGTGACCTATGGCTGGCAGGTAGGACCTGTTTTTTGGGCCCATTTAACATGAAGGTGGTGCAGAAAAAAAAATGTTAACTATTGGAGCCACACGTCATCATCTTATGTCTTTATTATCTAGTTTCACTTCAATTCCTGTGGATCTAGTTCCTGTGTTCCAAACATCTGTTCTTATATTTCCTCTACGTTTTCCTTTCCTCTGTTTTGCCAATACATCCATACCCTTTTCCTGTATTTTTTTCCATTCCTACGTTTCCAATTCCTCTGTTCCAAACAGACCCTTATTATTTGGTGCGAAAATACAGATATTCTTTTCTGTGCATTTTGGTATCTCTATGTGGTTTTCGTTATGACGAAGCACTGAATTGGAGATTATCAAGATTTCAGTTCCATTTTTTTATACACCATGTTGAGTATTTTTAAAGAATTTTATGTTACATATGGATTAACATTAAAGTAACTTGGAAAAAATCCAGACGCAATTTTATTTGGGCACAAAGAAAAAAGAAGTTCCAATAAGCCGAGAGAAGCTTTAGATACCTTTTTGGCCACCCATCATATACTCTGTCTTCTTTTCTTCCCTATAAATTTGTCAACCTCTCCATATCACATAGAGAGGGAGAAGGAGGGAGACAGGAGAGAGGAAGACAGAGAGAGAGAGATGTGGTAACCCAAGAACTGCTCTTATGCATGAAGCAGCCATAAGCATTGCTATTAGGTGCTGATTCCCCCTCTTGTTCTTTGTTTTTTATTTCCCCGTCTTGCTCTTCTTCTTCGATGATCGGCTGGGAACTACAGCTTGGGATTTCTCTTTCTTTTTTATCCCTTGCTTTCTTCTTGCTATGGCCATGTGGGTGATGATTTTTTTTCCTGTTTTATGTGTGAGATGGCAAGCATTTATTTGTTCTTTTGGGCCACTGGATTAGCTGTGGTTTTTTTTTAACCCCCTGCCTTATCCTGAGCTCAGTCTACTGATATTGCATCAGACCAACAAAGGCAAACAGTTTCCATGAATATGGTTGTTCATGAAAATCCTGAGTACTAGGTTTAATCTCTTCAAACTAGCGAAATTTCTTAAAAGTTGGTTTGGTCCTTGAAAACAGCTTGTTGCCTGAGCTGGCGGGGCTATGGAGTACAGTTCTTTTTCTGCCGTTCTGCTAATCTACCTGAGAGACACCCGACTTGACGAGAAATTGGAACCTGAACCTGAAAGATTCGATTTTGACGTGCATTCAGAGAATCGATTTTTCTGTTTCCCGAGGAATCCTCATGTCGACTGTTGCTAGTGAAGCACTCTTGTGTGCATTCTCTCCAAGATTTGTGGATTTCAATGCAACTGAAGCCTCTGTTTCGTCACTCATCAGCATCTCCTGCACTTTTTCCAGGGTTTCATGCAGGGCAAAGCTGCTGGTTTCCGCCGCCTGATAGCCGCCGGAATCTGCGAGGTCTTCCCCAGCAGCGTCATCGGATAAGGCAGCCGGCACGGCAATGCCGGTTCCGCTTGCCCCCTATCCGACTCCTCCGGTGCCATTCACGCCGCCCAATGGTAAAATCCTTTTGCCACCAAATTACCACCTCAGATGTGCACAGGGCAATTTTGGCATGTATAAGGAGAGTTGCTAGGTACCAAGAAATGCTGAGCTGTATGAAAACTATATTAAAATTTTGTTTCTTTTATCAAGGCGCGTTAATTTTGACTAGGACCTGCAGTTTCTGGTCAGGCAGAACTCCTTTTTTTAAGTATAAAAACAGTTCCTTCTGCTTTGTGAAACTTTTGGTTTATTTGTGTCTTGAGATGTAACAAACTGCGCAGAAACTGTGGGGTTCGACCGTGGAGCTTTATCTGTTGACTTTGATGTTGCAATGCATGAAAGGGGCATTTTTGAAACAGAGGTTTGATTATTGTGTAGCAGAAAATTCATACACGAAGTGTCATTTGTCTGTCCTGCAATTTTCAGGGGGCCAAAGCCAGCTTGTCTGCACCGGCTGCCGGAATCTCCTCATGTATCCAGCTGGTGCGACGTCGGTCTGCTGTGCAGTTTGCAGCACCGTCACCGCCGTGCCGGCTCCAGGTACACACATGAATTACCTTCGTTTTGGTTTCAAGAATTTGAGGGTAACACGGCATCTGAACATTGAGCCACATTTGTGCGTGCAGAACTAGTGTAATACTGTCCATTTCATCTTTCTGTTCTTTCTAACCAGCTAAGAAGTAGCAGTTGCTGTATCCATAAAGTTTTGCATCTTGCAGACTACATATAAACATAGGAGATGAGAGCTTTATTTATTCACTACAGAGATCTAGTTGTGGGTTTCATGATAGTTCAGGGAGATCAAAGGGGACAAGTTTGTTTGCCGTCTGAAGCGTTGCAATTCTGGTGCAGTAGCAGTACTGGTTGTTGGCCTGAAATGTGAATTTTCTGCAGGAACTGAGATGGCACAGTTAGTTTGCGGAGGATGCCATACTCTCCTGATGTACATACGCGGTGCAACTAGTGTACAATGTTCTTGCTGCCACACTGTTAACCTGGCTATGGAAGGTATTAGACCTATGAAGCTTCAGTATTATTTTTCCTCTCAATTGGAAGAAGTATATTCTGTGGTTTTAATTCCTGTACAAAAAAAAAATCCTACTTCTGAAAACAATACATTGTGTGGTTTGGAAACACTAGCAACCTGCCAATAGCATTTTAACATCATAGACTTGGCCTATCTTGAAGTCATAATCATTGAAATTGGTTACTATCCAGAAAGATGAAAAGGTTGACAAGGATATCCTAGAATCACTGGAGTTGAATGAATATCTCATAGAGCTACTTTAATGTGCCAAGCATTTACTGAAAGTTTCACAAGGATTTTAGTCCCATGACCCATTCATCAAGTTGTGATCTTTTTCAGAAGAAAAAACATCACTTTCAGAAAATTCTATACTTGTTCAGAGTTCAGAAAATAAGTGCTCAACTCATTCTTAACATTTCCAGTGACGAATGGTTTTCTTGTTTCCTATCGCAGCAAATCAAGTTGCGCATGTGAGCTGTGGGAACTGCCGTATGCTGCTCATGTACCAGTATGGAGCTAGGTCTGTGAAATGCGCAGTCTGCAATTTTGTGACATCAGTTGGGGTAAGTATTCATCCATCAGGGTTCACTTAACAATAAAGTTGTAGAAGACTAACATCATTTCATTGTTATTCTTACTGTAAAACAACTTGTATTTCTCATGAGAATTCAAAATTAACCACCAATTTTCACTCTCTTCAGGCCTCACCTGGTGCAGAGCAGAAGCCAAGCAGCTGATAGTGTCCCTGAAAATACTGAGATCACCTATGAAAGCAGCTTCTGAAAGGATGCTTTGAGTGCACATGTATAGAGTTCTTCCCTGAAGCAATTCTTTTTCTTTTTTCTTTTTTTTTGTTCCTCCTCATCTCCATTCTCCCCCATCCACTTCTGTGTTCCTTCGATGAATATGGCGAACCCGCGGAATAAATGAGAGTTTTGGAAGTAACTAGGGCTCAACCACGTCGACTTGTCTGTAAAATCAAATGAGACATATATATAAACCTATGGTGCTTTCTTTGTTTCTGAATTTCTGAATGTTTCTCTGACTGCACTTTGATCTAAACCTTCTTGTTCCCTTTTTATTCCAAAATGCATTCACCATGGTCTCTCTTGAGTTTAACTGAAGAAACTGGTGCATGAGCTGATTGGTAGTACAAGCAGGGATGCAAGTGGGCTCGCTCGCGAACCCACGGCCTGTTCGTTTTAATCTAAATCCAAGGGGGTTGGGTGGGACTGGGGGGGATTAAATCCCCTGCAAGTCAAAATCCTCCTCAGGCCTTGTTTGGCTGCATCTACTTACACCCCAATTCACATGGATTGGAGCGGATTGAAGGGGAACTTGAACTAAATTACACCTCAATCTCTCTCAAACCACGTGGATTAATGTGTATTTTTGTGTAGCCAAACAAGGCCTCAATGTATTCCAATCCGCATGGTTTAGGGATGAAACGAACAGGCCCATAGGTTTACTTAGTAGGTTGTTTTTCATTGCCCACATAATAAAAATAATTAAGCCTATATGTGGGTTCATGGGCTAGCATGTTTGTCTTTTTGAGTCTGAAACAACTAATCTGGCAAATTAGCTCAATATAAAATGATCCTGGCCCCTGGGAACATCGACACCGTGTTGTCAAAATGGCATCCATCAAAGTGTTGAGATCAGAGGATTGGCCCTCTCCTAGCACTAGCAGCAGCAGGCAATGAGGCCATGTGGCTTGTTTCATCTCTGCAGGCACTGCAGAGATCGATGGACAATGACTATCAGTGTAGGATCAGTGATCCATTTATTGCTATGCACGGATTGTCCCAGTTCAGAGAAAATAGTGCAATAGCTAGCCTGGATTGGTGTCACAATTCAGAGAAAATAGTGCAATAGTTCAGAACGCAAACACACAAAGATAAAGGCATAGTCATAGGTGGTGCTCGGTCTAGTCAGCAGTACAGTAGCTGCAGTTGAGGAGCAGACAGCACAACTCCCTGATTTCCAATCTAGTGTTGATCAAGACGCTAATAGGCCATAGCCAGATCTTGATCTGTAAGATTACTAGTAGTTTTTGTGGATCTTTGACAGGGAAACACATCACTTCTTTTGGAGCAGAGGAACAGATGCCTTTTTCAATCCGTATATGCTCTGTCACAATAATGCACGACAAGAAAGCTCAACAGCTCCATATGTCCGCACAGACATCTCTGATAATGTAAAGTCTTGCGTAACAAACATGTATAGTTCGCAAATTGTACATGTAGTGACCATCACTTAACAGGACAAGTTTTATGCACATTGGAACATTATCTAAAACACAAACTAGGTTCAATACTTATTAGAATTAGAAAAACTTAAGGATGTGGCACCTGCACCTGTGCATTGGTGTGCTGATTTTTGGACTATGTGAACCAAAAAACAGATACAGGCGAATGTGAAGCTCCCCATATGCTACACAACCAAGCACACATTCTTTGCAACTCGATGTAATTGCACGGTTGGATATATAAAACTTTGGACCACTACTGACTGATATCAATCAAGCCTCAGAGAATTGTGCATCGGTTTCTTTGTTCTGCCGGAGATATCGTGGCCGGTCGAAACCTGTTTGGATCAAAGCTATCCACCCCGTACTGCCACAACAGAAGATGCTCATGTAAGCAAAAGAAATAAATGAGCCGCCCCCATAAATAAGTGCTCAAGATGGCACCATACCTTTTCTCTCATCCTTTTGCTCCAAGCGTCATTCCGGATTGGGCGGTAGTCGAGATTGGGCACCCTGGGATCAGCAGCAGCAGCTTGCTGATTCACCAGAGGCTGCCGTATTCCAGACCTTGCGCCGATGTACTCATCATCACTGTCATAATCAGCTTGATTGCCCGACTGCACTATGATAGCTACAGTGAACAACAATGCCTGCATAAAGAACAACAGTTTGCTGCGATTACTAGCTAGTGAAACATTGCAAACTATGATGATATTTCAGTTTATGAAGCAAAAATGGTGAGACATAGCTTGACGGGAACACAAGAAACAATTAACCGACGCTAAACATATACGTGCAAGCTAAGGTTAGAAATCTTTTCATAACAGGTATCATTTTTTCCACAGAAGCTCAAATGTATGCAAATTCCTTTCAGTTTCATAAGAAACCTCAACTCTTTCTAAATACGTTCTAATCAGGTTCATTCCAGTTGTCTAACATTACTACTACCTAATACTCTCTCCATCCCAAATTATAAGTCATTTCAAGAATCTTGGAGTCAAAGTTTTTCAAGTTTAACCAAATGTATATTAAGATAATAACATTTATTATGTTAACTAAGTATCATTAGATTCTTCATTACTTATATTTTGATAGTATACCTATTTGATGTCATAAATCTTTGTGTTTTTCTCTATAATTTTGGCCAAACCTTGAAATGTTTTGATTCTCCAAGATTGTTGGAATGACTTATAATTTGGGACGGAGGGAGTATATATTTGGGGCATGACGGTTACACATGCCTATCTATATACTATGGTAAAAAGTAAAAACCACTCCCATTGCACAAGCCTAGGGACGAAAAATCATAAAAGTAACCCCAAAGAGGCATTCTCAAAAATATATGTGCAGAGTTAGAAAGCGTGGAATTTACTTTATTTTTCCGTAACAAGCTAACCTAGTATCCTACAACAAAAACACCTGAAGTAAAGAGAATATGAAATATTTACAGGGACATCCTGCTAACTCATAATAAACATACTGCCAGGATATATTTTGATGAACTTCTTAAAACTGATTTATCTGAAAAAGCTCTAAATTTAGATAATCTAAATAACAAGGTACTGAGCTGTAAATCCCCAACCATTTTTCTCACAAACTGCTTCACTTCATAATTATCCTACTGCTAACATTATTGTTTCCCTTATTTGGATGGGTTCCACTACAGTGTGATAAAAAAATTAGAGCATGTCATCTATGTTTGTACGTAAAACAAACTTAATACATAAGCAAAATTGCTTGATCTCCTGAATGCTTGTATCAGATTACATCCAACACTCCAAGGGCTTTGCTATTTCTTTTTTTACCTCAAATACAACAGCTCCAAGTGCAACCCATTTTGCAATTCTCCAATTCTCTTTCAAAAAGCTGTACATCATGTCAAAGTTTCCAGTTTTGTCAACTGGGATGACCTGCAATGCGAAACTAAGTTCAATAAGGGAAAAAAAAACAGGCACAACAGACTAGAGACAGGATCTACAGTATACTCACTTCTTTCCAACTATGGTTGAAGAAAATGAAGCCTCCTGCAGCAAGCTCGACCAGTATGAACAGAATAATGAGGAATGAGTACTATTCCAGATGTCAAGGAAAGCATGGTATGCAACCACAGAAAAATAAGTTGTTGCTAATGGCATAATGGGAGACTTATACCAACATCAGCAAGTAGGGAACAGCAAAGCATTACAGAGTACACATGAAACCTTTTTGTAGTTAATTACTAATCAAGTCTTTGAACATTAGTTGCATCTTGTGTGTCATGTTTGTCAAACATAGAACAACGATGTTCCCATATTTCAATGTTCCCTGCGGATATGAGTTCATATCGATGATTATTAAGGTTGATTCCTTGCTCCACTGAGCACAACTACTTGATAATTAACAAGACAGTAAAAGAAACCAAATTGGATATGACCACGTGACAATGTGAGTCTAGAATTTAATAAGGATACAATAGACAAGCAGCATCCATTTCTAGCACCAGCACAACCAAAGATCGATGTGATGAAGAGTATAACACCAACACCAATGAACGCAAAAATAAACCTGCACAACATTTGAAACAAGGTATGAAAAAAAGAGATGTAAAAGTTGATACACAGAGCAAAAGCATCCTAACATTGCAACTTAAGAGCATCTCCAGAAGGAGAAAAATCCAAACCCCAAAAACTAGTTATTGGGGGAGATACAAAAAAGTGTTTTGGGATTTCGATTGTCTCCTCTCCAGCAGAATGAGAAAATCTTATCCCTAATGAGAAAAAACAGTGGGTTGGGGGAGGAGAGGTCTCCCCTTTATTGAGGGGTGAGAATATGATTTGAGGGACTGAGAAAAAAAATTCTCATTGGATTTGGGTAACTGTTGGAGCTCTAAAATCTCCACAATGACAGTTTTTTCTCATTGGGGGTTAGAAAAGGGGGACTGTTAGAGATGCTCTGATTCTCTGATACATGAATCATGATCACTGGAATTATACAATGCTCCGATCGTAATGCTGAGAATCATATAGTACTAAGATACATAATCCTTTCTGGAGTAATCCTGTTAAGATTGGGGTGTTCCTATGGTAAGCAAAATTAAAAGATTGAGATTTATATTAATTCTATAAAGTTGAAAAAGTAATTCCAGGAGTTGAAAGAATACAGTATATCAATTTCAGAGAGTATTTTTTTATGGGATATCATTTCAGACAGTAATAAAAGAGTACAAACTGGGGGGAAATCCTTGATGGCAGAAATTCCCAATATAGTAAACTACATAAGGATACCACCGGAAAATGCCGAAAAGAAAAGAAGATCTGTACTTGACTGTATACTGTACGATTTTGTAAGATTCTTGCCACGACTAATGCAATCGAGTCATTATTATTAAGTTGCAAGATCCCACATTTGTCTATACATAACATGCAGTGTGTTATTAAGCAATAAGCATCTAGTAGTAATGATCTAAAGACACGGTAGTGGTAGTGTCTGTTGCGTCTTTTTCTAAATATAAATAGCAGATGCCCCATGAACGCATGAAAGATCCTAGCTTTACAGAGACAGGAAGAAGAGAGGAAATCGGCAACCATCACGCACGCACCAGGCACTGGAGAGCCTCTCCACGGTCCCATCCGACAGAGACAAATCAACAAGGAGCAGCAGCGGCCTCCCGAGGCGCACGAACTCGCCGCTGAGCGGCACGGCCGCCGGCGACGGCGCGGGCGGCGGGAGCGGCGCGACCTGCAGCCACATCACGAGCAGGTAGGCGCCGTAGCCCACCATGGCCAGCCCGACCGCCATGACGATGAGGTTGAGCAGCTTGAGGATGCACTCGAAGAAGCCCCGGCACGCCATGGCCGGCGGGCGCTCCTCCGATCCCTACGCGCGCGAGGGAAGTCGGTAACGTCGCCTCACGCCGGAATCTCGATGCCCCGGCCCCGGCGCATCAACGATGGCGGCGGATTCGGTGGGGAGGCGGCGGCTTTGGACGATCCCGTACGCGGAAGTTGTCGTTCTGGATTGGTTCAGGGCAGGAAGGCAGCACAGAGGGATCGCGGCGAGGCAGGCAGGGTGGGCTCCGTTGGGAGCGTTGGGAGGTTTCGGCGGATTGGGGGAAACTCGTCGGGTTCTTCTTGGGCGGTCGGAGAAGATGGAATTGCGTTTTTTTTTTTACAACAAGATGGAATTGCGTTGGGAGTGGGTGAATACGTGGCGTGCGTTTTTAATTCTCCTCGTATGCCGCAATGAGTTTATTAACCAGGAGTTACAGACTTAAAGTTACTTAATTATAAACCAAATGCACTTGTTGTGAAAAGAGGGTGAAAAGAGAGACTCTGAAACCTCACGGCATATAATTAACTGATTGTCGTATCAAATAATTCTGAAATTCTCCTCCTCTCTTTCACTAAAATATAGTACAATTTTAGATTTAATCAAAATTAAATTATTTTAATTTCAATTTCAATTAATAAGGTTATAAAAATAACATCAACACATGACTCCCGGTAGATTGATTATACTAGAAAACATATCTCATGACTAATCTTATGATATTTATTTAGTATGATATGACATATACTTTTCTATATATAAATTTAATTGAACTTCAAATATACCGACTCAGCGACATTTTATTTTAAAACTTCATATATATTTTTATAGGTAGGCCAGGGCCATATCTTTCTATCGATTTTCCCCATCCATCAAATTGCTATCAATAAATAAATGAAAAAACATTCAGATTTTTGAAACATAAGATTTTTTTTAAGAATCACACAGAAATTTCATAGCAATTAGTTTATTTTTTTTTTACAAACAGAAAATTTTACTATGTGTTCTGATATAAATATCAGAGCTCCTTGACACGCTCCAGTGCTCCACCGTCGGTGTCGGCGGCGTGTCGCGACACGAACACGAGTAGACAACCATGGATGGATAGGAAATAGGATAGCTAACGCAAGGCGGGCCGGCCCACCGCCCAAAGCAGCTCGTTGTCTAGCGATTTCGAATTACCTGTGGGCAAGCATCTGCCGCCGCTACATACAACACTGTCTGACACAGTGTGCAAACTTCTGCCTATTGTTTTTCGAGTTTGGAAGCATGCAGCTGCAGTGCAGCTGAAAACGAAATGGATTATGGACTCTTCTCGGCAGCTTCGAATTGCTGCTGCTGTGATGCCTCTGCCTGCTGTGCTGGGACGAGATGGCAAGGGCGGCTCTAGAAAAATGTTGGCCTTTTGAGTCCCTTTTGAGTTTTGAGTCATGTCATCATGGTCCTAGTGTCTCCAGTTTCAGTGTGCAGACCCATAGGAAAAAAACGCCACTTGGTTTCTCACGATCCTCGTTCAGTTCACAAAATATTTTGCACAGTAACACCGTAACACTTTCATTATTATTTGACAAACTTTGTCCAAACATGGTCTAACTAAACTCAAAAGATTCGTCTCAACATTTACGGACTAAAAGTATAATTAGTTATTTTTTTATTTATATTTAATGGTTCATGCATACGTCTAAAGATTTGATGTGACAGATACTGTGCAAATTTTTTGGGGGAAATTTGAGGAACTAAACTCAGACCAGGAATTCGAAGATACGGAGTACTGTGAAGCGCAAAACACAAGACAAGAAATACCTAACCGAGTTTGCAATGAAAACATGCTTTAATTTGCAACAAGACCAGCTTCTTTCTCATGTCATGTGAGCAGTAGTAACTAGTAAGTCAACTTTCTTCTATATCAAGCGATCCCCTGACAGTTCAATAGGAAAATTACATGATCTGTTCTGTAGTTCCGGCCTCCGTTATCCATCTGGCGTCTCCGTGATTCAGTGGAGCGAGCCGTGTAACTTCTTCCTTGCTAGCCAAACCAATGCGTGCCATTCAGTCCGACACCTGAAATATATTTACAGGTATCCTAGGATAAGTTCACTATGTAATGAACTAGTGATCATGATGAATCCATGATACAGAACTTAAGTAACACAACAGAGAACAGAAATACAGACTTAGCTACATTCCATACAATATCAATGTACAGAATTTCGTGTGCTTCTCAATTTGACTTACCAAATACCAATGTACAGAATTTCGTATTCGAGTCCCAACTAGGTCAGAATAAGGAAATTTTCACAAATGATAAGGGTTACCATTTATAGTTTCCTTTTAACACAGTTTGAATCAGAAGTTAAAATTGTAGAAGTTGCTACAGAAGGTCTGACTATATCATAACATTTCTCAGGATATTTTTTCATGACCATTCAGCAGCTCAAAGCCGTTTGCAAATTCAATAGGGAAAAAACTGGCAGATTGAAATTTGTGCAACACATTAGCAGTTCACTTCGGTAGCTCTTTCTCCATTATTGTGCACATGAGCAGTTCACATTAGTAGCCCTTTCTCCTTTATAGTTCTTGTTCTTACATGATCTAGTGATATTTATTATTTTCCTTTGCGAACATGTGATTGCTTGAAATAGAAAGAGTGGACCACACTCTGTTCTGCAAATCCTTTATATCCCTGACCCAGACTACAATGAGATAACACTAGTCCTAGAAAAATACACCTTTCACCTGCAAATACAAGAGTGGAAGAGTAATTTTACTACACAATCCTACGGAGTACTTATAGTAATTTTTTGAAAATGTGGACCAAGAAAATGGCGGCGATACCACAAATTCACTGCCCAACTGCCAGGCTGCAACATATTCAAATTAACTGCCCTATCAGTTTCAGCAAGTAGCCAATAATGTAGACATGTAGTAGATAAGCTATTTGTTTCTATGTAGATTACAATCGTGAAGGGCTTTTGTGGGGGCAATATATCATGAGCAGGATCCGATATTCGAACAAAGCAAAATGCAGGTATATTGACTGTGTTGGCTAACTTTCTTGGCATAATTGCATAAACCCAACTATCTATCTTAGTTAGGTTCAAGAGCATACATTCAGATCAGCTAAATGCAAACCAGGCATCATTGTGGGGGTATGGAACACCAATCTAAAATATCTTTAAAAGGTCCAGTAGATCTTAAATCTTTTAGGCCAAGATAATATCTCATCTCAATAAATTGTATTCATATTATTTCTATGAATAGGCTATCCATCTGGTAAATTCACTGAAATTGCACCATGTAAATGTCCAAAAATGAACAACAGGCGCTCCTAGAATCTGCTATGCTGTAACGAATACAAATCCTTAAAAAATGAAAAATGAACCTCTGGTAGATAACACAGAGCATCATTCTAAGGCTTCACAATTCTAATAGCAGGCCTAGGCAGCCACCTAAGAATGAACTCTTAAATCTCGCGTAAGTTCCTAATGAAACAAGATGTTGATACATCATTGCATCATTGTTCATGACCCGGGAAAAGTTAATAGCAATCATGAACATCAATTTATTCATTTATTTATTATGCACCCAAGCACATATTCTTTCTAATTAATCTTACCAACATCAACTAAGAAAATGGTATCAAACTTGCATTGCTGGATCCAATGTTGGCTGAGACCATGATGATGAGACAAAAGATAGTTAGGGACACAAATAGGAAGTTCATGTTGATAGCAAAAGTGTTGAGAGGCTAACCTTAGTTATAAGTTATAACATCATGTCATTAGGTTGATACTCTGATGTTAACCTGTAATGGTTTATGTACTAAATTTCCTTTTCTTTTTTGGCAAATTAGGGGCCTAAATTTGAATTCTGCGCAGGGCCCATAAAAGTCCAGGACAGCCCTGATTATGGGGTATGGAACATAGTCACATAAAACGGGTTCACTGCCTTCGACCCTGGAACTGGGTTCATCGACCCCGACCTGGGTTCACCGTTCACGGGTTCATTATTGGCCCAAAGTGTAAAAATCCCACGCAAGTAGCGTACCATGTTCTGCAACCCCGAAACTTTGTGACTATGGAACACCAATCTAAATTCTAAAATATCTTTAGAATGTCCAGTAGATCTTAAATCTTTTAATCCAATATAATATCTCATCTCAATAAATTGTATCCATATTATTTCTATTGATAGGCTATCCATCTGGTAAATTCACTGAAATTGCACCATGTCAATGTCCAAAAATGAACAGCAGGCACGCCAAAAGTACACTATGCTGCAACAAATTCCAACTGCTTTGTTTAAATGAAATAGAGTGGGCGGAGACCTACAATTCTGAGGTTTCAGACTTCTAATAGCAAGCCTAGCCACCTAATGGTGAACTCTTAAATTTCACCTATGTTCCTACTGAAGCAAGACATTGGTACATCATTGTTCATGACTCGGAAAAAGTTATCAACTATCATTATCAACAATTAGTAATATATGGCTCCACTGATGTATCAGAACGAAGAGAAGAAAAGGTTGCAGAAATCTTACCCTACCAAAATTGGCAAAGGCATTCGCCTATGATGCTGCCTCCGTCTTGGTGCTCCTGAAGTCTCTCTTGAGCTCGGTGACCCTTTTCATGCACGCGGCCTTGGTCTTCCCGGGTACAGAGGCTGCCACCTTCTCCCACCTCATAGCAGTGTCCTTGGGGAACTCCTTGAGCGCGTTCAGCAAAGCCCGGTCATCCCCGGCGCTCCAAGCGGCGTCCGCACTCTCCGCGCCTCCGGCATTGTCCCCAGCGTCAGCAGCCTCGGCCCTCGGATCGAGCGGCTTCCGCTTGCGTAGGAACTGCTCGAACGAGCTTCCTCCCGCCGCGGGGGCGCCCGACTTCGCCGCCCGGATGACACTCTCGGGCGTGCGGCGGCCGCCGAACACCGAGGCGATCTTCTCCCAGCGCTGAGGCTCACCCGCCGGGTGCTTCACCATCTGCCGCCGGAGGAGCTCCAGGTCTTGATCTGTCCACTCGCCGGCGTCCTCCTCCCTCTCGCCGTCCTCCACGACGGCTCCACCGGCAGCCGTCGCCTTCTGCAACGGTTGCAGCGATGCGGCCGATTGGACGGGAGGAGCGACCGGATCTGAGGGCTTTGTGGGCGCCGGGGCCGGGTTCTGGCGACGGCCGCGGCGGGGGCCGGGCGTGGGTTCCGGGGTGGGTTCTGGGACCGGTTCTGGAGCGGGAACGACGCGGCCTCGGCCGACGGAGATGTCGCCGCCAGTGGCCCAGGAGGGCGCGAAGGGGGCGAGGAGCAGGGAGGAAGCGATCCATATGAGGAGGGAGGAGAGGATCTGGTAGGCCGGGGGAAGGTAGTACGCGGCGGCGAGAAGCGCGACGGCCACGGCGGCGCAGGATGCGGCGTGCGGGAGGGAGAGGGGTGCTTTGGCGGTGGTGGAGGAGGAAAAGGAAGTGGAGTTGGCGCCGGAATGGATGACGCGGGCGCGGGTCTGGGAGTCCCAGGGATCGATGAACTCCATGGTCGCCGCGCTCGCCGGCGCAAGGGATCGGGGCTCGTCGGAGTCCCACGAAGCGACAACGACAAGTGAAGAAGGGTCACTGTTCTGGTCAGATCGTATCCTCCCAGATGGTCTTCCCTTTCCTTTGGAAGAACACCGTACTGTTACGATTTTTCTTTTTGAGAAAAATGTTACGGGTTTGTTTTTTTTTCAACACAGAAAGATGAATATTTGACAAGGATTCGTGCTAATGCACCGGAGTTTGAACTAACCTTACAACAGCAGAAACCTTGCTAGATTATAGAATTTGGCACATCCAAAACACTTTGTGTTGCTATACAGATAAAATAAAATAAAATCATGAACACTGCTTAGAGAATGTGCGAACAGTATATTTACCTTTTGCAAAAGAAAAATAGAAAAAGCAAACCGTCTTATCTTAGAATGTCACTTCTCTAGTTGTGTGTATGGAAACGAACCATGAAACCTCTCTTAAGATCAGGAACTACACAATCGCTTTCAAGTCGTTGTGAAGAATGATGAGACAGGATGGCTCATTTTCTGCTGAATTTGATCATCCGGACAATGTGGAATTAGATAAACAGTAATTTTTACTAGCTCAAGGAACACGAAATATTCTTAAAATTGTTGACGAAACCTTCCTCCGAGGAGTAGTGAAGTTAAAAGATCTTAGACTCATGGTGGATAGACATCGAGCAAGTAACAATTATTGATTGTATTTTCATCACCTACTAGCAGCTTGCTAGGTTAAGGACAAAATTGTAATCGATGTCTCGCATTAACTCTATTCTTTTCCTATTAAATAAACCAGATAACAAGCTGATTTTAAGAAGAAAAAAAACTAATAACACTATACTAGTGTCGGTGTTTCGTACCCGGGGGTATCACACCAACGAGTAATATGGTCGCGTGCTTCTCTTCCTGGATGGTGATGCAAGGGGACACAAGGATTTATCCTGGTTCGGGCAAAGAAGGCCCTACGTCCAGCGGGGGGAGATGTTCTTGTATTATTTGCACCTAAGTGCTTGTACAGGGGAGAATACAAGCTCAGTGAGCGTGGACCGGGGTCCGGACTCGTGTTTGTGCGTGGACTCGTGTGTTCTGTTCGTCCTCCCGAATGAGGGCCCTAGCGTCCCCTTTTATAGAGCAAGGGGTGGCCTGGGTTACAAAAAGTATTACAGGTGTCAGGGCGCATGGTGTCCCATACGGAGAAGGGTAGGGACTCTGTCTTGTCGGGGCCACTGGAGCCGATGTGATCGTCGCTGTTGAGGCGTCCTTGAGTCGTGGCTTCCATCCCGGGCGCGGACGTGGGGACGCGACAAGGCGGGAGCCGTACAGCACCCATCCCGGAATGTACACTACGCGGTGAGGTCCCTCCGGGTATTGGGGTACCTGTCCTTCAATAGCACGAAAGTAGTTAGGGCTCGAAGGGCGCGGAGCCGGCTTCGAGGTGGTGCCACGGGGGCTCGAGGGGCGCGGAGCTGGCCTCGAGGTGTTACAGTGCAGGGCTCGTGGGGCGCGTAGCCGGCCTCGAGGGGTTACAGTGCAGGGCTCGAGGGGCGCGTAGCCGGCCTCGAGGGGTTACAGTGCCCGGCGTGGCCGAACAGTGCTGCACTGGTGCCCTTTTGCCCATGCTTGTGGTGAAAACGTGACTTGACCTTTACACCGGGTTACTGTGGTACATGCCGTGCACTAGTGGACGTGACCGGAGTAGGTGAAGGCATTAAATGCGTGGTATGGGCTGGTACAGCTGACTGTACAGCTCGAGGTCCGTGCGTTAAGGCTCGAGGTGTGGAGGCGCGCTTGCCCGAGGTTTGGAAGGCTCGAGCGAGACGGGGAGTGGTCGTGCTTGCCCGAGGCCTCGCTGGGAGGGCTCGGGCGAGACGGAAACAGAGCGTTCGCCCGAGGCCTCGCTGGGAGGGCTCGGGCGAGACGGAGACGGAGCGTTCGCCCGAGGCCTCGCTGGGAGGGCTCGCCCGAGGCCTCGCTGGGAGGGCTCGGACGAGACGGAGACGGAGCGTTCGCCCGAGGCCTCGCTGGGAGGGCTCGGACGAGACGGAGACGGAGCGTTCGCCCGAGGCCTTGCTGGGAGGGCTCGGGCGAGACGGAGACGGAGCGTTCGCCCGAGGCCTTGCTGGGAGGGCTCGGGCGAGACGGAGACGGAGTGTTCGCCCGAGGCCTTGCTGGGAGGGCTCGGGCGAGACGGAGACGGAGTGTTCGGGTGTTTGCGTCGATTGGGGGTACCCTTTTTTCGTACCACCGACAGTAGCCCCCGAGCCCTTGTTTGAGTGCTTGCACTCGAGCAGGGGTTCCAGGTCGGGATTTCGATGGGTAGCTGACTGGTCTCGAGGATCTTGTCGATTGGACTCCGTGGGTGTCGTGCGAGCGACACCCGCGGGTGTAGCCCCCGAGGCCATGGGGGAGTGGTTAGAACTCCTTCATGGTCTTCTCGAAGAATCCTCCGTCGCTAGGGAACCTTCTGCCCAGTGGGCGCGCCTTTTTAGGCGGGAGTCGTCAGGGGGCGGAGATCGCGGCGTCGTGTGTACCTGTCAACAGGCTCGAAATGTGGTTTGGTAATAATGTTAAAATGTTCGAAGCAACCTTTCCTTTGTCGTGGGGGACTCCGTCCGAGGCTTGGCTCGGAGGGCTCGGACGAGATGGAGAGCAAGCGTTCGTCCTGGGCCTGGTCTTCGAGGGCTCGGGTGAGAAGGAGGTCGAGCGTTCCCCCGTGGCCTGAAAACCCCATGTTCAGACAAAGAAAGAGATTAGTCGTAACTGTCCGAGTTTCTAGACCCTCTTTCGTCGAGGGGTGCCAGGCTGAACCGACTGGCCGGCTCCTCGAGCTGTCCGGCATGCCGACTGCCCTGGCTTGTCATCCCGCGAGTCCTTTCGATCGGATGCGAGGTGGGATGCCTCGTACTACCCCGAGTGGGCGAGTATCGAGGTTCCCGGTGAGCTAGTAACGGGGAATCCAAGTGAGAGCTCGTGCCCCGTTCGTTAGGGGTCGACTGTGGCCCGGAGGCGGTCTCATATAGCATGGGGGCTCAGTCTGCAGGAGTGCCGGGTCCATTCGATAGGACCCGGTGGCTCGATGCCTCCCTCCGAGGGGATCTCGCTGCACGTCGAGCTCCCTGCCTTGGATACACGTGAGAGGCCTCGAGGGTTCGGCCCTCGAGTAATGCCGCGAGTGGCGCCCCTTGGTGTCCCTGACTCGGGTGCTCGAAGCCGGCTGTCGAACCCTTTTCGAGGGCCAGCCTTCGCTGCTTCGAGACTTAGGGCCGGGGCCCGTTTTTACCTTTGTGAAGAAGCCTCCGTCGTCTGGAATTCTTCTGCCCGTTGGGCGCGCCTTTTTAGGCGGAAACTGTCGGGGAGAGCGACAGGCGCGAAGCCGGAGCGACGGTCGTGGCGGGCCCGGGCAGTGGAGCGAATGGAGGGGTAACGCGTGTGACCTGCACCCGGCTCGAGACGCGGTTAGGTAGGCGCATTGAATGCATTCTGTTACCTTTTTACGTCGTGGGAGATCCCGTCCCTTTGGATTTCTCCCTATAAATATCGAAAAGAGGGGAAAGAGAACCCTTTACTTTGTCCTTTGCCTTTACCGCCGCTGCTGCCTTAACGCGCCCTCTCCTTCGAGCTAGCCGCCGCCCGTCCGCTGCTCGGATCCGCGCCGCGCCACCGTCATGGCCGCCCAGACACAGATATCGCCGGCCGAGGACTGGAGCCCGTCGAAGGTGACGCAGAGCGAGATGGACTCGCTGGTGGCCCAGGGGCTCTTGCGCCCCAATCCGGAGGAGGGGCCCGCATGGTGGGTCATCCCGTCGGCGGAGCACCGGGAGCCGCACCCGCCGGAGGGGTATGTGGTGAGCTTCACGCGCTACCACCGCATGGGGCTCGGCGTCCCTCCGAGCCGCTTCCTGCGAGGGCTGACCCACCATTTCGAGGTGGAGCTTCAACACTTCTCCCCCAACTCCATCTCGCACGCCGCCATATTCGCCGCGGTGTGCGAGGGGTACCTGAAGATGGAGCCGCACTGGGAGATGTTCGTCCATCTCTTCCGGGGCGAGCTCTTCATCAAGTCCCTGAAGCCCAGCGGGAGGCGGCTCGTGCGTATGGGCTCCCTTGCCATTACTGCGAGGGCGGGGACCTCGTCGGCCAATGTCCCCCGCGAGTACCTACGGTACAAGCTTTCCTCCAACCAGGCCGGGTGGGACGACCATTGGTTCTACCTTCGGAACGAAGGTGGCCTCCTTCCGCAGTACACCGGCCGGGTCCTCACTCAACGCCCGGAGAAGTGGACCTGGGGTGTTGCGGCGGACAGGCAATGCCACCTGGTCCCGTTGATGGAGATGATGAAGACGCTGGTGGATGAGAAGAAGCTGACCGTGCAAGCGGTCATTTGGGCGTTCCACCAGCGAAGAGTTCTTCCGCTGGCGGACCGCCCCCTTCTTATGCACGAGATGGGCCCGCAGGCTCAGCTCGAGGCGCTCAACCGTTCGAGGATGGCCGAAGAGAGGCTGTCCCGGAACGAGGGCGTCTCCCGGGTGTCGATTACGATCCAGGGGACGTTCACCCCTGAACTCTCCCACCTGGTTGCGATGGCGCCCGACGAGGGGTGTCTCGACCTGGTAAGCTTCCCTCAGGTCGAGCTATCTCGAACCTCCTCCCCCTTCTTCCTCCTTCGATCCGTTTGCATCCGTCTTGTGGTTTGTCTCCTCATGCTTCTCCTTTCTTCAGGGGGCGTTTACTTGTCGCGCGTCGAGGCCCCCGGTGAGGGAAGACGCCGCGGATGCTCAGGTGAGGCGCCTCTCTGCTCAAAAGGACAAGGAGAGCAAGGATGCAAAAAAGAAGAAAGAGAAAGACAAAAACTTGCGTCGCTTAGCTCGGGAGCAGAGACTGGCGAGGGCCCGTCGCAACCGTCAGCCTGGGGACGGGTCCCCCGAGCTGAGCTCCTCGAGCTCGGAGGAGGAGAGTAGTGACGAGGAGGGGGACGACGACGAGGGGATGGATGCGCGCTTGATGCGCGCGGGGCTCTTCGATGGCAGGGCTGACCGCTCCTCTGTGCAGGGGGGTACGCTGGAGGTCCCACCGACAAAAGGGGCACGCGGGACGCAGCCGCGGAAGGCGGCGCCGATCCCTGCCTCGTCGGGGGCCCGAGGTCCGTCGAGCTCCGCGCCGGACGTGCCTCCAATCGCAAGGAAGCCCCGGACCCGGAGCGCCTCCGCCACTGCGCCAGCGGAGGCCGCCCCCGCGTCAGCCCAGACGGGGGGTCTCGAGAGGGGGCGGGCCTCGAGAGGCGGCCGACAGGTCGAGAAGGGTTCGGGGCCCGACCCCCGCGAGCCGTCAAGGGCGCCGTCGAGCCCGCGCCATCATGAGCGTCGGGGAGGGAGCCCCCGAGCATCTCGTGACCAGGGGCGCGAGCGTCCCCGGAGTTCATCGCCGCACCGCCACCGGGACGCGGAGGCGGACGCAGGAGGGCGCGACCACCAGCGCGGGCGTCGGAGCAGGTCCCGGAGCCCGCGTCGGAGCGAGCGCCATGACATCAGCACGAGGGTGGTGCGGTCGCCCTCCCGCGATGTGGGGCGGAAGGAGAGCTCTCCCTCGAGGTCGAGCCATGGCAGGCGTCGGGAGCCCTCCCCCCATCCCAGCCCTGCGGAGACGGCCCAGGCGCAGGGCTCGAGCCGTGGGGTGGGCTCGCAGCCCCCGAGTGGGTCCGGCGACTCCGGGAAGAAGCCCAGCCGCCGCTTCGGGTGAGTAGTTTCCTTGGACCTCGTCGGTAGTGAGGCTTTACCTTTTTACTTTTTGATGACATACGCTATCTCTGTTTTCTCAGGGGGAAGCGCTCCTATCAGGAGGTGGACCTTGCCTCGTCTAAGAGGGCCAAGACCTCGGGCCCCATCGAGGCACAGGCACCTCGAGGTATGGCTCCTTCCTCCGCTAGAGAAGCCGCTTGGCTGGAGAAGGCTCGAGCTGCCATGGCTCGAGGGGGCCGACTGGTCGTCGCGAATTTTGGTGAGGCCGTCGCCATCGACCACAGGGGTCGAGGCATCCTTCCTGATTCTGACACCGCTGTTATCTCATACTGCAGGGGCCTCTGCTCATGGCATCGAGCCTGCCACCGCCGTGTCCGCCGAAGTGCTGCCTCCTCCCCCTCCTCCTCCCGCGATGGTGCCAACTGGGAGCGCCACCCTTCCCCCCATCATGACGGTTGCTCCGGGGGAAGCGCCTGGGGCGAGCTCGGCCCCGCCGGCGTCTGGAGCTAAGGAGACCGCGCCCCTTGTGGCTCCAACCAGCACGGGCCGGGCTGCGGAGGAGGGAAGGGGGGGAGAGGCATCGGCGGAGAAGGAGCCGACGGTGGAGGACCTCCTGAACGAGCTGGAGCAGGGGCCGCTCCTCGCCGCGGGCTCGACGACGGAGGAGGCGCCCGTCGTGACGGCTAGCGCCGACGAGGCGCCGGAGGGCCCGGCCAGGGAAGAGGGCCCAGGGTCGAGCCTTCCATCGACCGATCCGCAACAGGAGGCGCCGGCGGAGGGACGGGGGGAGCCGGGGCCCGTGCCGTCGAGCGGCGGGTCGATGTCGGGGCAGCTCGGGGCGGAGGAGGGTCTGCCCGACATCGAGCTCGACCGACCGATATGGCCGTTTCCCGTCCCACTGAGCCCGCCCCTTGCCGTGGTTCCCGTCGAGCAGCCGGCCCAGCGGGGGGCACCGCGCGAGGTGCGGTCCATCTTCCGGGAGGTGGCCGCACTTATGGCGGAGGCGGAGCGGTCCTGCTCCGAGGAGGCGGGCCGATCCGCAAAGGTGTCAGCCGCCCTCGAGCGGGCCGAGGCGGAGCTTCGAGATCTCCGCGCGGAGCTGAGCCGGAACGCCCAGATGGCGAGCCGGCTTAACGAGGCGGAGGCGGAGGTCCAGGCGGCTCGAGGTGAGGTCGCCCGATCCAGGGAGGAGGCCGCCGCCACTCTCGAAGCGTCGAGGAAGGAGGCCGCGGACGCTCGAAGCGAGGCCACCTCCGCCCGGGCTGAAGCCGAGGCGGCGAAGCAGGAGGCTGCTGACGCCCGTGGCGAGGCCGCCGCCGCCCGGACCGCAGCGGAGGCGGCCAGAAAAGAGGCCGAAGACGCCGCGAGTGGCGCCGCCACCGCCCGAGCTGCCGAGGGGGCGGCGCGGCAGGAGGTGATCCGCAAGGATCTGGCCCTGGTGGAGGCGGGCCGGCTGATCGAGGGCCTTAGGTCCGAGAAGCTCCTTACGCTGGCCGAGAAGCGCAGGCTGGAGCAGCGTGCCGAGGGCCTGACCAACGACCTCGCCGCACTGGGGCAACACTGCGATGGTGAGGCTTACATCTTGTTTTTGTTTGGGTTTCGAAGTTTTTCGTTATGCCGTCGTCTCACTCTTCCTTGTTTATTGCGCAGGGGTCGAGAAGACGGTCGAGGAGCTCCGTGAGACGAACCAGGCTCTCTTGGACCAACTCCAAGACGAGACGATGGTGGCGGAGCGGGCTCGCACCTCCCTCGACCGGCTCGTCCCTATGTGGGGTGCTCCTGCGGTAGCTGCGGCAGAAGGCGCGATGGCTCGAGGCGACGCCTTGGTCGACGCCTTATGCTTCTTCGACGCAGCCGCTCGGGACCGCGTCCGGCAAGCTCTCCATCACGGTGTCAAGCAGACACTCGCGGTTGTTCGTTCCGGTTTCCGCTTCCCGGTCCATGTTGTCGCTAATGGCTTCATCGAGATCGAGGGGAAGGATGAGGAATGGAACAACCGCCGAGTTGACAAGATTTTGGAGAAGATGGAGAGGCCGGGGGCGTCGCTTGCGAAGGTCTTCGAGGAGGACGTGATGCCTCCTGACGCCAGCAGCGGCGTCGGGAGCCCTCCTCCCTCGAGCTCGGGCGTCGAGGTCGAGCCTGCCCTCGCGGACCTTGGGGAGGAGTACCGCACCGACGAGGATTGAGGCCTGCGTGCCAAATTTGGGCGTCGAGGCCCTTGTAAGAATTTTGTGAGATAAACGAGGATAAGTCGAGATCCGAATGCATACGTGATTTGTTTATGGAAAGAGTTGTTTTCTTTTCAAATGTGTTTGACCACTTCTCTTTGTCGCAAGCTCGAGTTTCTGCTAACTTAGTCTGTGTTCCTTAAGTACGTCGCGAGCCCCTCGAGGGGAGGCGTAGGTAGGGTACCGCAGCCCGGGGGCGTAGGCGGCCGTCTACGTCGACGCCCCCCGGCCTTGGGGCTCGAGGCACTTTAGGATTTAGACGTTGCTAGTTCGTTCGAGGCGTGAGTCGAGACGAGGGTCAAATTTTTGAAGAGAAAACACGCGTTTTTTTCCGGAGTCTGGGGGGCTTTTACCCCCTTGTCAGCCCCCGAGGGAGGCTCGACCCTGAGCTAGGCAGGGTCGAGGCTACCTTAAGATGTGAAGCAACATGAACGATAAAGCACGAGTTTGTTCATTCATGTTGACATGTTTGTACAAAGTGATAAAATGAACGAGGCCTCGAGGCCTTTAAGGGTAGAAGCGACGTAGCTGAGATATGTTCCATGCGTTCGCCAGGATCCTGCCTTGGTCGTCGTAGAGCTTGTACGTGCCTGGCTTGAGCACTTCGGCCACGGTGTATGGGCCTTCCCACGGAGGGGTGAGTTTATGGCGCCCTCGATTATCTTGCAGCCGTCGAAGCACGAGGTCCCCCACCGCCAGGTCCCTTTTGCGCACGTGCCTGTCGTGGTAGCATCGAAGTGTCTGCTGGTAGCGTGACGAGTTGATGAGCGCCACGTCTCGAGCCTCCTCGAGCTGGTCCTTGGCGTTGGCGAGCCTTTCGTCACTGGTTTGCTCGTTGTAGGCTCGAAGTCTGGGTGAGCCGTACTCGAGGTCTGTAGGTAGGACGGCCTCGGCGCCGTAGGTTAGGAAAAACGGAGTGAACCCGGTGGCTCGACTCGGCGTAGTCCTGAGGCCCCACAGCACCGAGGGGAGCTCTGTAGCCCACCCCTTTCCGAAGTCTTTGAGGGTCTTGAACAGCCTTGGCTTTAGCCCATGGAGTATCATGCCGTTGGCACGCTCGACCTGCCCATTGCATTGGGGGTAGGCGACCGAGGCCCAGGTTACGCGAATGTTGTTGTCATCGCAGAAGTTGGTGAACTTTTTGCCTGTAAATTGGGTGCCGTTGTCGGTGATGATGACATTAGGCACCCCAAATCGGTACATGATGTTAGCGATGAACTCGACAGCCCTCTCGGAGGTGGGGTCTCCTATCGGCTTAGCCTCGATCCACTTGGTGAACTTGTCGACGGCCACGAGCATGTGTGTGTACCCTCCATTTGTCCTTTTGAGGGGACCCACGAGGTCGAGCCCCCATACGGCAAATGGCCAAGTGATTGGGATCATTTGCAGGGCGTGTGCGGGCTGGTGCGTTTGCTTGGCGTAGAATTGACATCCGTGGCACGCTTGGACCAAACGCTTGGCGTCCCCAATGGCGGTCGGCCAATAGAAGCCTTGGCGGAATGCGTTCCCAACCAGGGTCCTCGGCGCTGCGTGGTGGCCGCAAGCCCCCGAGTGCATATCGTCGAGGAGCTTGCGCCCTTCCTCGAGTGGGATGCATCGTTGAAGGATCCCGGTCGGGCTTCGTCGGTACAGCTCCCGTTCGTCGCCGTAGATGACGTAGGTCTTGGCCCTCCGGGCGATGCGTCGGGCCTCCGTCTTGTCTTCTGGTAGTTCGCCTTGTGTCAGGTAGTCGAGGTAAGGCGTCCGCCAGTCGAGGGGTCGTGATGAAGAATAGTCGTGTGCGTCGGTTTGCATCGCCTCCGCGGACATCGAGGGGTCCATCTCGAGGGGTGGTATCGAGCTTCGAGCCCCCGTGTCTTGCTCGAGGGGTGGCGTCGAGGGGCCGGCCCTTGGTTCAATATCGACGGATGGCTCGAAGACGTCCCTCGAGAAGACATCTGGCGGTACCGTGCCGCGCGTGGCCGCCAACTTTGCCAGCTCGTCTGCGGCCTCGTTGAACTTTCGAGCTATGTGGTTGAGCTCGATGCCGTAGAATTTGTCTTCCAGCTTGCGTACCTCCCCGCAATACGCCTCCATCTTTGGATCGATGCAGCTTGAAGCCTTCATAACCTGGTTAATGACGAGCTGCGAGTCTCCTCGGGCGTCGAGGCGTCGGACCCCGAGCTCGAGGGCGATGCGCAGCCCATTGACGAGGGCCTCGTACTCGACGACGTTGTTGGAGGCGGGGAAGTGCAAGCGTAGCAGGTAGCGCATGTGTACTCCGAGGGGCGAGATGAAGAGCAGGCCCGCACCTGCCCCCGTCTTCATGAGGGATCCGTCGAAGTACATGGTCCAGAGCTCGGCTTGAATCTGCGCCGGCGGAAGTTGATTGTCGGTCCATTCAGCGACGAAGTCTGCCAACGCTTGCGATTTGATGGCCTTTCGGGGGGCGTAGGTGATGGTTTCCCCCATTAGCTCGGCGGACCACTTGGCGACGCGCCCCGTGGCCTCCCGATTGTTGATGATTTCACCGAGGGGGAAGGAGGACACCACTGTTACGGGATGAGCGAGGAAGTAGTGCTGGAGCTTGCGCCTCGTGATGATGATGCCGTAGAGCAGCTTCTGGATGTGCGGGTACCGGACCTTGGCCTCGGAGAGCACCTCACTGGTGAAGTACACCGGCCGTTGGACTGGCAATGCATGACCCTCCTCGTACCTCTCGACGACTATGACCGCGCTGACCACCTGAGTGGTTGCGGCCACATAGAGGAGGAGAGGTTCGGGGAAATCACCGTCCTGGGCTGGTTGCGGAGGCACGAGAATTGGCGCAGAAGTCAGCAATCCCTTTAACTTGGTCAAGGCTTCCTCGGCTTCAACGGTCCACGCAAAGTGTTCCGTCTTTTTGAGTAGACGGTACAGGGGTAGTGCTTTTTCTCCTAGCCTCGAGATGAATCTGCTGAGAGCGGCTAGGCAGCCTGTTACTTTCTGCACACCCTTGAGGTCACGAATCGGACCCATCCTCGTGACTGCTGAGATTTTTTCAGGGTTTGCTTCGATCCCCCGTTGCGAGACGATGTAGCCAAGTAGCATGCCTCGAGGCACACCAAAGACACACTTCTCGGGGTTGAGCTTCACATTCTTGGCCCGGAGGCACTCGAACGTGGCCTCGAGGTTGCTGATGAGGTTCCCTACTTTTTTGGTTTTAACCACGATGTCATCGACGTAGGCCTCGATGGTCTTGCCTATGTGCTCGCCAAAGATGTGTTGCATACATCGTTGGTACGTTGCCCCGGCGTTTCGAAGGCCGAAGGGCATCGTAACATAGCAATACATTCCAAATGGTGTGATAAAAGAGGTCGCGAGCTCATCAGATTTTCTCATCCTAATTTGGTGGTAGCCGGAATACGCATCAAGGAACGAAAGCACTTCGCACCCAGCAGTGGAATCAACGATCTGGTCAATTCTAGGTAAAGGAAATGGAACTTTTGGACATGCTTTATTAAGACCAGTGTAATCTACACACATCCGCATTTTTCCATTCTTTTTCCTAACTAGTACAGGGTTAGCTAGCCACTCTGGGTAAAATACCTCCTTGATGAATCCGGCCGTCAAAAGCTTGTGCACCTCCTCGCCGATGATCCTGCGCTTTTCCTCGTCGAAGCGACGCAGGCGTTGCTTCACTGGTCTGGACTCGGCCTGGATCTCCAAGGCGTGCTCGGCGACTTCCCTCGGTATGCCCGGCATGTCCGAGGGGTTCCACGCAAACATGTCGATGTTCGCGCGGAGAAAGTCGACGAGCACTGCTTCCTATTTGGGCTCGAGGCTGGTGCTGATGGTCAGCGTCTTGCCATTGGCTGAGGTCGGGTCGACGGGTATTTGCTTGGTGTGCTCGGCTGGCTCGAAGGTGCCGGCGTGACGCTTTGCTTCTGGGGCCCCCTCGGTGGCCAGAGCTGCCAAGGCCTCGAGCGAGTCGAGGTGGACGTTGGCCTCCCCCCGCTCTACGCACTCCACGTCGCAGTGGTATGCGTGCTCGTAGGAGGTGTCAACGGTGATGACTCCTTTCGGCCCCGGCATCTTGAGCTTCAAGTACGTGTAGTTAGGAATCGCCATGAACTTGGCGTAGCCTGGCCGGCCGATGATGGCGTGGTAGGTCCCTTGGAAGCCGACCACCTCGAAGGTGAGCGTTTCCTGTCGGAAGTTTGCCGGCGTGCCGAAGCAGACCGGCAAGTCGATGCGCCCGAGGGGGTGGGCCTTCTTTCCTGGCACTACTCCGTGGAACCCCCCGACACTGGGTCGGAGCTGTCCTTCTGAAATCCCCAGGAGGTCGAGGGTCTCGAGGTATATGATGTTGAGGCTCGAGCCCCCATCCATCAACACCTTGGAGAACCGAACGTCGACTATGACGGGGTCGACGACGAGGGGGTAAGCCCCCGGGTTTATGACCTGGTCCGGATGGTCGTCACGGTCGAACGTGATTGGCGCATCGGACCAGTCAAGATACCGGGGGGCGTTGTGGTTGAGGGAAAAGATTTCCCGGCGCTCCTTCTTTCTTTCTCGAGCTGAGAGCCCGACGGTCGGCCCCCCGTAGATCATGTAGCAATCGCGCACCGGGGGGAAGTCGCCATATGCCTTCCGGCCGCCGCGCTGATCGGTATCCTTTCCCTTAGGCGCGTCTTCCCTCTTATCACCGAGCTTGGAGTAGTAGCCCTTCAACAGTCGGCAGTCTTTCAACTTGTGGTTTACGGGGCCTCTGTGGAAGGTGCAGGGATCCTCGAGCATCTGGTCGAAAACAGCCCCGTCGGGGGGGCCTCGGGGCTTCTTAGGCTCGAGGGCGCCCGCGAGCACTTCTTTGTCGTCGTCGTCATCGGCGCCACGCTTCGCCTTCTGGCCTTTGCGCTTGTTTTTCTTCCTTTTGTTGCTGTCAATGTTGTCGTTCTTGGCGTCGTCGCCCTTGTTGGAGCCCTCCGGTACGATCACCGCCTTGCCTTTGTCCGTGGAACGGCCAAAGAAGGCCCCCACTGCTTCGTCGCCCGAAGCAAAGCTGGTGACGCGATCCATCAGGTCCTCGACCGTCCCGGGACGGTAGCGTCCTAGCTCATGAACAAGCTCTTGGCAGGTCGTGCCCGCGAGGAATGCTGAGATGACGTCTTCGTCAGGTACGTGGGGGAGCTCGAGACGCTGTTTCGAGAAACGTCGAGCGAAGTCGCGGAGGGGCTCGTCCGCCGCCTGTCTGCAACGCCGTAGGTCCCAGGGGTTGCCTGGGCGCACGCAGGTCCCCTTGAAGTTCCCATCGAAGACCCTGACTAGGTGAAAGGTCCTTGTTTGGTTTTGGTAATTGAGTGACAACTTAGGTGGACTAATATGTGTTTGAAGTAAATTACACAGGTGATTAGTCCATAGGTGATCATGTGTGAGCAACATATGCCATAGAGGTGAAATGGCTTGGAAGATGTTGCAAGGCTCATACATGTGATGAAGGAGCTTATTGCATATGTGACATGACATGTGGTCATATGGCTAAGATGGAGAAGATCAAGGCAAGACTTGGCTTGATGGACCGGTTGCGAAGGTGAAGGGCAAGTTGAGGCTTTGAAGCCGTTGGTACCGAGTGTCGGGAGGCTTAAGCAAGACTTGGCGCCGAAGGACCGAAGCGATGGTGAAGAGCAAGTGATGTCAAGATCGATGGACCATGGAGGCCATGTGATGATATGAAGTGGATCATATCATTTGAAGATAGGTTGGTGCATGTGTTGCATCAACACCGAAGGAGATGGAATGGAATGCGCAAGGCAAAGGTATATTTGTAGGGCATTTCATTTCACCGGTCATAGGTGTGTAGAGAAGTTTATGACCGGGTTTAGGATAGATGGCCGTACTATCAAGAGGAGCAAACTTGTTTGCATATCGGTCATCTAGTGCCACTTGAGTGATCTAACTTTGCAATGTTGCTAGGATCGAGTGGCGTGGTGAGTGCAAGTGCTAATCCTTTGAAAAATAATTGTGAAAATGCTAACACACATGCACAAGGTGGTATACACTTGGTGGTGTTGGCACATTTGAAAAGGAGAAGAAACCGGAGTTGAAAACGTGGTTTTCAGGCTTGACCGGACGCTGAACAGCGACCGGACGCTGCGATCGGACGCGTCCGGTCAGTTGTGAAGAAAAACGACCGGACTCGCCTGTACCACTGTTCACGAGAGGCATCAGGTTCAAACAGTTTGATCGGACGCTGAGTGAGTCCGGTCACTGGTAACCGGACGCGTCCGGTCGATAAAAAACCTCTCTGGAACCTCTCTGGTTCTGACCGGACGCTGAGCGAATTTCTTGACCGGACGCGTCCGGTGCTAATGACGTAGAGTCCGGTGATCGCGAAGTTTTTCGTCCAAATTAACCGTTGGACGACCGGACGCGTCCGGTGGTGATCGGAGCGTCCGGTGCTCTCGTTTGGAGCTTTTTGAGCAGTAGCCGTTGGACGATCAAACGAACGACGTTGAATTCGCGTGGACACGTGGCTGTCATCCAGCGACCGGACGCAGTGGGAGCGTCCGGTGATCACTTGACCGTGCGTCCGGTCGTCGCGTTTTTCGCGCAGTGAACAGGTAACGGCTAGTTGAGCCCTTGGGGCTATAAAAGGAGATGGTGGCCGGCCTTGGCTGGCGCTCAGCACCCTTGGGACTTGGTGTCCATGCTTGGGGAGTGCTTGGGAGCCCTCTAACTCGCTTGTGCTTGCTAGTGTGCGAATCTATTGCGAGTGAGCGATTCTAGTGCGTTGCTTTGAGAGATTGCATCGAGTGGCACTAGGTGTTCGAGTTGCAAGCCGGTGGTGCTTATTACTCTTGGAGGTTGCCACCTCCTAGACGGCTTGGTGATCGAGTCTCCGTCGTGAAGCCCGCGTGAAGATTGTGCGTGGCTCCGGAGAAGGATTGTGAGGGGCATTGTGCTCGCCCCGCGGGGATCGCGAAGAGCAACTCTAGTGGATTGCGCGTGTCATTGAGTTACCCTCACTTGTGGGTGAGTTCTTGCGGCGCTCGAGTGTCGAGCTAGGTGTGGTGCCTATTAGCCGCCGAACTACCAAAGTGTGTGGTCGACACAACGGGGACTAGCTTGGTGGCAACCAAGTGAACCTCGGGAGAAAAATCACCGTGTCAACTTCGTGTTCATCTTCTCGGTGGTTTGCAAACTCTTTTCACTAGCTTGTATTTACTTGTTCATATACATGTGCTAGTTGCTCTTATGATTAGTTGGCTTGTGTAGCATGCTAGTTACCTTCCTTGCTTGTGTAGCATAGAAGTTGATCCCGTGAGTGACTAGTTGACTTGTAGTCTTGCTAGTCACATTGCTTAGTTTGTATAGCTAAGTTGAGCTCACTAATTTGGCTTGTGTAGCCTTGTTATTGAGCATTGCTAGTGAGCTTAGGCTTGGTGCTTTTGCTTAGTGGCATGTGTAGGAGCTCCCCGGTTGATTGAGTACTAGTTGCATAGGTTTGTGTGACCTTGCTTCTAGAATTGGTTAGGTGAGCTCTAGCTAGCCCGACACCTTATTTGCATTGTTTAGGATCTTTTGTAAGGTGTCATAGAGTATAGGTAGAGGGGTGTAGTCTTGGCTAGACCGATAGTTTTAATTCCGCATTTGTTTCGGTTAGCCGACGCGATTAATTTTAGAAAGGACTATTCACCCCCCCCTCTAGTCCGCCATCTCGACCCTTCAATTGGTATCGGAGCTAGGTCTCTCATTTGTGGTCTTCACCGACCCGAGAGGATGGCGACTAGTTGGCTAGATGTTGAGTGTGACACACATATTTTTGATGGCACACACTATGCACGATGGAAACTTCATATGCTTGATCATTTCCGTGCTTTTGGTCCGAAGTTTTGGTGGATCGTTGTTGTTGGTTTTACTCATGCCTTGGATGAGAGTAATCTAACCCAAGCGCAAGAGGATTGCCTAACACTCGATGCACAAGCCCAATGTTTTCTAACAAATGCTTTGCAAGATGAGATATTTGGTAGGGTGATGACTTCGGTGAGTGCCCATGATATGTGGATGGCACTCAAATATCTCTATGGTGATTTCTCTATTTGGGATGATGGCAAATTCAAGGAGGAGGATCACATAGAGATGGCACACGAGGTGGTTGAGCAAGACCACAGCCCCGTGATTGTGGAAGATTGCTCCACCTCAAGCTCAAGTGATGCAAGTGATGATGATATTCCAAGCACACTTGATGATGATGGTTCATGCTCCGGCTATGAGAGTGATACTTCTTCGAGCTCTCCAACCACTACATCGCATTGCTTCATGTCACACGGTGACACTAAGGTTTGCAAAGCTAATGTGATTGATCTTAATGCATATGAGGAGCTCTTGAGTAAATATGCTAGCATGACCATCGCTTTAGAAAATGAGATGTCTAAAAATGCAAAATTAACAAAAGAAAACTCATTTCTAAAGAATGCATGTGAACAACAAAAGCATCTACTTTATGTTACTACTTGTTCACATGATGAGCTTAAATTGACTCATGAGGAACTTAGTGTTGCTCATGACAACTTGGTACAAAACCATGCTTTTCTCACTAAAAAGCTTTCTAATGAAGAAACTAAAACTAGTGAGAGCTCATCGTTTGGGTCAAATGATCAATCACATATTTGTGCTAACCCATGTGATGTAGAGAAGAAGCATGTATCCACCTCTTGTGATGATTTAATATCTATGCCATGTTCTTCACATATAGATGCTTGTTCTACTTCTATGTCTTGTGAGACTAACCTTTTGAAGGAGAACAATGAGCTCAAAAGTGAAGTGAAGAACTTGAGCAACAAGTTAGAGAGGTGGTGTAGATCAAAAGTCACCCATGAGCACATGATGAAGAATCAAAGAAGCTATGGTGACAAGAGTGGCATTGGCTTCAACAAAAGCAATGTCAACGGCAAGAGATGGGGCAAGAGAAGATTTGAAAGAGAAATGAAGAAGCAAGAACAAGAAAAGCTATCTCATTTCATGTGCTATCAATGCCATGAGATGGGACATCTTGCAAAAGCTTGCCCCAACAAGAAGAAGCCCCAAGTTCAAATCAAGAACAACCATCATGATGGTGACTTGATGAAGAAGAAGAAAACAAGAAGGGGCGGAAGAACAAGGCATCCAACTCATATCCATGATGCCAAGATGATGATGAGCAAGAATGAAGAAAAGAAGAAAGATTTGGCTCACATCAAATGCTACAAGTGTGGTGACATGGGACACTTTGCCTCGAAGTGTCCTAACAAGCTTGAGAAGAAGGCTCAAGCAACTCATGAGAGGCAAGGCAATGAGAAGCAACAAATGAGCAAAGAAGAGAAGGCTCAATCCAAGAGAAGTTGCTACTCATGCCGGGAAAGGGGACACATGGCTCATTCATGTCCCCTAGGTATGACCCCTAAGCCTATTTCAATTATTAATGATTCTATGCTTAGGAAGGATGTAAATGGTACCACATTGGTCGCTATTGCAAAACATCCCGCTACTCATACTAAGGCTATGCCAAAGTATGTTGCACCTAACTTGAGAGGACCCAAACTAGTTTGGGTACCATCAAAAAGTGGATGATTGCGTGTAGGTACCATGGCATTGGAGGCTTGACTCAATTGATTTCATATTATTCATCATGTGATTGATTCAAGTAATGAAGCCTAGTGCTATCCAAACCCAATGCCAAGACAAAAGAAGTGAAGTCCAAGTGCAAAACATACAAGTGCAAAAGATCAAGTTGTGATGTTTGATTGGAATTATTTGAAGGCTTGCAATCTAATTGAGTAGAAGCTTGCTATTTGATGATCATGAGCTACTAAGGTATATCTCTAGTTGATCATGTTCTTTTAAATGCATATGAGTTGATTGAATCGGATATATATGCATATGTTGCTTGCTATAAGATGATTGAATGGACAAATTGCTTAGTGATCAAAATTGAGTTAGTTTGAATGGATATGTTCATGAGACTTCTTTTAGTAAGTGATTTGAATGGATATATGTCTTGTGAGAGTATTCAAACATGTTAGCTCAAGTTTGATTCATATTGGTAGAGTATAGCTCAATTGCTCAAAGTTGTCAAAAATCTGAAATCTGAGCTAGCTGTGATAATAGCCATGTTTGAATGATCAAATCTATTTGGATTGGCTTGAAATTTGGTACACATGCTCTACACTTGTGATATTAGTCGCTGTGCAAAATTCATGATTATTGGATAAGATGTACTTTGGTTTTGGAGTAGATCTTGTCAACTATTGTGCAGCAGTTTTCAGCATGTAGTACTATGGAAAGAATTGAAATCTGGTAGCAATCTAGAAAGCCAATGAAGCTCAAATTTTTATGGCTGCTAGAACACTTAGAGAGGCACATCTCCACCAAATTTCATAGTCATTAGACTTATATTTTGGGAGATATGCATGTTTCTTTGAGAAGGACAGAATCTGCCAGAAAAGTGACAAATATTGGATTAATCTAGAGTCACTTTGATTGAAAGGTCCTCAAGTTGGAATCATGTTTATAAGTGGTTGAGGGACCTATGTTTGGTTTTGAGATAAGCTAGAAGTATGGCAAATATGAGTACAAGTTCATGTGATTGGGAAGTGTATTTGGCACACATTTGGTACTCAAATTGAAGATCAAGACCAACATCAAGATGAAGATAAAGATCAAGCTCTAGTATCAAATTGAAGATCTTTTGGAAGAAAGAAAAGGACTCAAAAAGGAACTCAAAGAGGAATTCAAAGTCACATTTCAATAAGAGTTCAAATGGATCAATCAAGCAAAGTCAATTCAAGTGAGTATCAAGGATGATTCTTTGGAGAGAGATCACTTCTCCCTTTTGTAGGGGCTTGCCGCCTTTTGTAGGTTAACCGAGCATGATGCTTGGAAGGCTAACATGGAAGTGGTGATCTAGAGTATCATTGGAGATGCTTGGTTGGAGAAATCAAGAGATTGATCAAGAAAGAAAGCAAGCAACACCCAAGATAGAAAAGCAAATCATGACAATTCAAGTGGTATTCATATGCAAGCTATGTTCAAATGAAGAAGCAAGCCAACCACAACAAGATAGTGCACTTGATCATATGTGTGAAGATTTGTTCTAATCAATTGGTATCTATTGGTCTTCACCATGGACTTCACATTGCTATTTGGAGCTTAATAGGAATCAAATGACTATCCTCTACTCCAAGATAGCAAAGGTATTATTGTAATGTGCATGATCATTTCATCCCTTACTAGTATGCGGTTGGTGCATATAGTACATGCTCAATAGGATCATGCATAACAAATGAAAAGTTTCAATTCATAGCCTACCACTATTGCTTGATTGACTATATGATCTAGTGGATAGTATGTGAATTTGTTCATGAGCTAGTGAACCCAAGTACTTGATCTAGAAGATGAGCATTCAAGTGTCTAATTCAACGTGAGTAAGATAACCATTGAAAGATGTGTGAAGAAGCTTACTCTAGAGCAAACCGAGTTAGATATCTTGTGCAAGTTTAATAGTTCAAGTCACAAATGAGAGGCTCATGACAAGAGTTCAAGAAGAAGACAATAATGCAAATGGATATCAAGTTTAAACTATCATTCAAGTGGTATCTAGACTCATCATTTCTTCACATGGTATCTATTCAAGATGGTATATGATCTTTCAAGTGATATTTACCAAGTGGTGTCTAGATCAAGCTCACAAGTGGTATCCTACAAGACTTCAAGTGATCCTCAACTTTAAGTGATCAAATCAAGCAAAGCATCCCTCACCAACAAGAGCTCAAGCTTATCAATTGGATGACCCATGCTATGACATAGGGGAGGAGCCCCACCAATTGGTATCAAGGTCAACGATCCTACACATGGCATCATTCCAACACATATCGTAGTGTCCATCAAAAATGAAGCTTAAAGTGTCAACCATCTACTCTAGTCCAACCCTTTGTATCAAGAGAAGCATGCCTTTTTATGGTCATTGATGACAAAGGGGGAGAAATTGTGACAAAGATATGTCATTTATGATATGTCAAGGACAAAGGGGAGAAGTCAAGAAAAGAAGATGGACATGGATCAAAAAAGGGAGCAAGATTGAAGGATCAAAATTCTTGGACGATGAGAGCACACAAGTAGGGGGAGCAAGCTCATGAACTTGGTTGTTGCATTTGATATGTGCATAATCATGTGCTTGCTTGCATTGCATAAGTTTTAAAATTTTATATGCATGCTTGTGTGGTGTATGCTAGTTATAGGATTTAATTGATGAATTGATAACTAGCATGCATAGGTTAATAGCTAGACTTGTGCTTTTAATGCAAAACTAGACCCTTGCTATTAATGTTGATCTCACGGGGTTTTCTAGTTTTTATGATGTCTAGCTACTCTTCGATGCTAAGGATGAATCAAAATGTGGTATGCACGCTTCAAAGGTAAAATTTCATCATGTATACCTTAGCATCACTTAGTAGTGCTAACACTCCCACAAATTTCATATTTATGCATGTGTGCAAGCTTGAAACCAAACCATTTGAGCACACATGTAGGGGGAGTTAACACTACAAAGTTGGGTTGTATGGTGCTTATCCAAATTCTCTTATATGGTCTTAACGTTGGATAAGTAACATAGAATCCAAAGAGCTTAATTTCCATATCTTTGTAGAGTTGTCATCAATTACCAAAAAGGGGGAGATTGAAAGGTCCTTGTTTGGTTTTGGTAATTGAGTGACAACTTAGGTGGACTAATATGTGTTTGAAGTAAATTACACAGGTGATTAGTCCATAGGTGATCATGTGTGAGCAACATATGCCATAGAGGTGAAATGGCTTGGAAGATGTTGCAAGGCTCATACATGTGATGAAGGAGCTTATTGCATATGTGACATGACATGTGGTCATATGGCTAAGATGGAGAAGATCAAGGCAAGACTTGGCTTGATGGACCGGTTGCGAAGGTGAAGGGCAAGTTGAGGCTTTGAAGCCGTTGGTACCGAGTGTCGGGAGGCTTAAGCAAGACTTGGCGCCGAAGGACCGAAGCGATGGTGAAGAGCAAGTGATGTCAAGATCGATGGACCATGGAGGCCATGTGATGATATGAAGTGGATCATATCATTTGAAGATAGGTTGGTGCATGTGTTGCATCAACACCGAAGGAGATGGAATGGAATGCGCAAGGCAAAGGTATATTTGTAGGGCATTTCATTTCACCGGTCATAGGTGTGTAGAGAAGTTTATGACCGGGTTTAGGATAGATGGCCGTACTATCAAGAGGAGCAAACTTGTTTGCATATCGGTCATCTAGTGCCACTTGAGTGATCTAACTTTGCAATGTTGCTAGGATCGAGTGGCGTGGTGAGTGCAAGTGCTAATCCTTTGAAAAATAATTGTGAAAATGCTAACACACATGCACAAGGTGGTATACACTTGGTGGTGTTGGCACATTTGAAAAGGAGAAGAAACCGGAGTTGAAAACGTGGTTTTCAGGCTTGACCGGACGCTGAACAGCGACCGGACGCTGCGATCGGACGCGTCCGGTCAGTTGTGAAGAAAAACGACCGGACTCGCCTGTACCACTGTTCACGAGAGGCATCAGGTTCAAACAGTTTGATCGGACGCTGAGTGAGTCCGGTCACTGGTAACCGGACGCGTCCGGTCGATAAAAAACCTCTCTGGAACCTCTCTGGTTCTGACCGGACGCTGAGCGAATTTCTTGACCGGACGCGTCCGGTGCTAATGACGTAGAGTCCGGTGATCGCGAAGTTTTTCGTCCAAATTAACCGTTGGACGACCGGACGCGTCCGGTGGTGATCGGAGCGTCCGGTGCTCTCGTTTGGAGCTTTTTGAGCAGTAGCCGTTGGACGATCAAACGAACGACGTTGAATTCGCGTGGACACGTGGCTGTCATCCAGCGACCGGACGCAGTGGGAGCGTCCGGTGATCACTTGACCGTGCGTCCGGTCGTCGCGTTTTTCGCGCAGTGAACAGGTAACGGCTAGTTGAGCCCTTGGGGCTATAAAAGGAGATGGTGGCCGGCCTTGGCTGGCGCTCAGCACCCTTGGGACTTGGTGTCCATGCTTGGGGAGTGCTTGGGAGCCCTCTAACTCGCTTGTGCTTGCTAGTGTGCGAATCTATTGCGAGTGAGCGATTCTAGTGCGTTGCTTTGAGAGATTGCATCGAGTGGCACTAGGTGTTCGAGTTGCAAGCCGGTGGTGCTTATTACTCTTGGAGGTTGCCACCTCCTAGACGGCTTGGTGATCGAGTCTCCGTCGTGAAGCCCGCGTGAAGATTGTGCGTGGCTCCGGAGAAGGATTGTGAGGGGCATTGTGCTCGCCCCGCGGGGATCGCGAAGAGCAACTCTAGTGGATTGCGCGTGTCATTGAGTTACCCTCACTTGTGGGTGAGTTCTTGCGGCGCTCGAGTGTCGAGCTAGGTGTGGTGCCTATTAGCCGCCGAACTACCAAAGTGTGTGGTCGACACAACGGGGACTAGCTTGGTGGCAACCAAGTGAACCTCGGGAGAAAAATCACCGTGTCAACTTCGTGTTCATCTTCTCGGTGGTTTGCAAACTCTTTTCACTAGCTTGTATTTACTTGTTCATATACATGTGCTAGTTGCTCTTATGATTAGTTGGCTTGTGTAGCATGCTAGTTACCTTCCTTGCTTGTGTAGCATAGAAGTTGATCCCGTGAGTGACTAGTTGACTTGTAGTCTTGCTAGTCACATTGCTTAGTTTGTATAGCTAAGTTGAGCTCACTAATTTGGCTTGTGTAGCCTTGTTATTGAGCATTGCTAGTGAGCTTAGGCTTGGTGCTTTTGCTTAGTGGCATGTGTAGGAGCTCCCCGGTTGATTGAGTACTAGTTGCATAGGTTTGTGTGACCTTGCTTCTAGAATTGGTTAGGTGAGCTCTAGCTAGCCCGACACCTTATTTGCATTGTTTAGGATCTTTTGTAAGGTGTCATAGAGTATAGGTAGAGGGGTGTAGTCTTGGCTAGACCGATAGTTTTAATTCCGCATTTGTTTCGGTTAGCCGACGCGATTAATTTTAGAAAGGACTATTCACCCCCCCCTCTAGTCCGCCATCTCGACCCTTCACTAGGTCGGCCCAGTCATGGATCCGATCCGGCGGGAGCCCCTCGAGCCATCGGCGGGCGGTGTCCGAGAGGTAGAGTGGGAGTTGTCGTATGATCACGCGGTCGTCGTTCTTTGCTCCGCCCAGTTGACAGCCAAGGCGGAAGTCCGAGAGCCAGAGCTTGGGCTCGACCTCCCCGTCGTACTTCACGATGTTGGTAGGCGGTCGGAAGCGGTCGGGGAGGGTTGAGCTGCGGATGGCTCGGCTGAAGACTCGGGGGCCCGGGGGCTCGAGGGCCTGCCGGTCCTCGTCGCTGTCGTAGCGCCCCCCCCCCGATGGGCGCTATAGCCACGCTCTTGGGCCCCCTTGTCCTTGCGCCGCCGATTGATGTCGTTGCGGGCGTCGTTGGGGTCTCGAGGCGGCCGGTTGTCGACGATCCGTTCGCGGACTGGCCTGGCTCGAGAGGCGTCCGGCTGGTGGACGGATGCCTCGCGAGCTTCGCGGGGCGTGTCTGCTGGTTTCCCTGAGGCTGCTTCGCGTCGGCGCGACGCCGAGCTCTCGGCCTGCTGTACCGCGGCTGTCTCAAGGAGGTTTTTCATTTCTCCGAGCATGCGCCTGGCGTCGGGGTTGGAGACGGCGGGCAGTTCACGGAGCATCATCGCCGCCGCCACCACGTTCTGGCCAGCTCGTGGGAAACATACCTCGGGGCGCGCTGGTGCCCCGTCCTCGAGGATCCGTCGGTGGACCTCTCGAGCCCGGCCTCGAGCTCCGGCTCCTCGAGGCTGGGGTGGTTCCTGCATCAGAGTTTGCCGGAGCTGCAGCAGGTGTCGCCGTTCTTCCTCGGCTTTGGTGATCGCCTCTTACACCTGCGCGAGTTGTGCCGCCCGGCCGTCGTCGTGTTGAGGTGACACAGCCGGTGCCGGAGGTTCGTCCCTCCTTTGAACGCGTGACCCGCCTGCCGCGGCCACGTCGCTGGGGCCTTCTAGATCGAGCGCTGGTCTGCCGTCATCGCCCTCGTCCTCGGTATCGCACGCGACCCCCTCGAGTTGACGGCACTCCCTGGTGGGATCCCAGAAGTCGAGGTCGTGGTAGTCGTATTCGTCGGAGCCGGAGCCGTCGACGGCGTGCCGTCTTGGCAAATGCTGGGATCGCAGCTCGCGGTGCCATTCTCCGATGGTGGATCGCCGAGGTGGCTCGAAGGCTGGCAAAGAGTCGCGGTTGACGCGCGCGGGGTGGACGATCTCCAGGCTGGCCATGGCCTGCAGCAGCGTGCCCGGACGCTGCTCCCGGTCCGCCCTCGCCTGGTCCTGATGGCGCCCGTCGCGGCGGTGAGCGTGCACAGCCGCTGAGCGGTCGAGGCCGACCGGGAGCCGCTGGCGCCAAGCGCGGCGCGACCCGCGCGGGAGGAGGCTGAATGGCGTCGGCGGTGCTCGGCTCGGAGGCCTCTGGCCTGGTTCCTGGTCCGTACGTATGATGAATGCGAAGTCGCTCGGCGGGCGTGGGTGCGCCCTGGAGGTTTCCGGCCGCACGCCGGGCTGGTTTCCCCTTGGGGACCCTGCACCGGCTACGGGGCCGCAGGAGTTTGCCGCGGGTACCGCCTGCGCCCGGCGATGATGGTGACGACGACGCCGCTCGCGATGTGGCGACGCGTGGTGGTGCGGGTGACGCGTCGCGCCCCCCGCGCGGGGTGGCGTGACACGCTCTCCGCTCAGGCCCTCCGTGGAGAGCAGAGTCAGCTCGTTGCCGTTGCCTGTGGCCCGGAACTCGAGGCTCCCGAACCAGACGATGGCACCAGCCGAGAACGGAAGAGGGGATGAAGCCATCCAAGAATCAACGAGAAAACGGCTCGGACACGCGAAGTCCCCTACCTGGCGCGCCAACTGTCGGTGTTTCGTACCCGGGGGTATCACACCAACGAGTAATATGGTCGCGTGCTTCTCTTCCTGGATGGTGATGCAAGGGGACACAAGGATTTATCCTGGTTCGGGCAAAGAAGGCCCTACGTCCAGCGGGGGGAGATGTTCTTGTATTATTTGCACCTAAGTGCTTGTACAGGGGAGAATACAAGCTCAGTGAGCGTGGACCGGGGTCCGGACTCGTGTTTGTGCGTGGACTCGTGTGTTCTGTTCGTCCTCCCGAATGAGGGCCCTAGCGTCCCCTTTTATAGAGCAAGGGGTGGCCTGGGTTACAAAAAGTATTACAGGTGTCAGGGCGCATGGTGTCCCATACGGAGAAGGGTAGGGACTCTGTCTTGTCGGGGCCACTGGAGCCGATGTGATCGTCGCTGTTGAGGCGTCCTTGAGTCGTGGCTTCCATCCCGGGCGCGGACGTGGGGACGCGACAAGGCGGGAGCCGTACAGCACCCATCCCGGAATGTACACTACGCGGTGAGGTCCCTCCGGGTATTGGGGTACCTGTCCTTCAATAGCACGAAAGTAGTTAGGGCTCGAAGGGCGCGGAGCCGGCTTCGAGGTGGTGCCACGGGGGCTCGAGGGGCGCGGAGCTGGCCTCGAGGTGTTACAGTGCAGGGCTCGTGGGGCGCGTAGCCGGCCTCGAGGGGTTACAGTGCAGGGCTCGAGGGGCGCGTAGCCGGCCTCGAGGGGTTACAGTGCCCGGCGTGGCCGAACAGTGCTGCACTGGTGCCCTTTTGCCCATGCTTGTGGTGAAAACGTGACTTGACCTTTACACCGGGTTACTGTGGTACATGCCGTGCACTAGTGGACGTGACCGGAGTAGGTGAAGGCATTAAATGCGTGGTATGGGCTGGTACAGCTGACTGTACAGCTCGAGGTCCGTGCGTTAAGGCTCGAGGTGTGGAGGCGCGCTTGCCCGAGGTTTGGAAGGCTCGAGCGAGACGGGGAGTGGTCGTGCTTGCCCGAGGCCTCGCTGGGAGGGCTCGGGCGAGACGGAAACAGAGCGTTCGCCCGAGGCCTCGCTGGGAGGGCTCGGGCGAGACGGAGACGGAGCGTTCGCCCGAGGCCTCGCTGGGAGGGCTCGCCCGAGGCCTCGCTGGGAGGGCTCGGACGAGACGGAGACGGAGCGTTCGCCCGAGGCCTCGCTGGGAGGGCTCGGACGAGACGGAGACGGAGCGTTCGCCCGAGGCCTTGCTGGGAGGGCTCGGGCGAGACGGAGACGGAGCGTTCGTCCGAGGCCTTGCTGGGAGGGCTCGGGCGAGACGGAGACGGAGTGTTCGCCCGAGGCCTTGCTGGGAGGGCTCGGGCGAGACGGAGACGGAGTGTTCGGGTGTTTGCGTCGATTGGGGGTACCCTTTTTTCGTACCACCGACAACTAGCTTTCACTGTTTTTTCTCAATGTCACAGGTGCTAAAAATATTCACTGAGGATCTCTTTGAAACACAAAAAATTATTGGAATTATATAAGACTTTCATAAGAATCAATCATTGTGTTAGTGCACAAATTTATCCATAAATTTCTTAAGCTATTTTCGTGCAAAAAATGGCCGTTTACCATGAATATTGGGTTTTGGGCTCTTGGACCATGTGATTCCTTCCCGTGGGCCCTTAGGCCCGTGGAACAATATCCGTTACAGTTGCAGTAGACTTCAGAAGCGCGTTGATGATGTGTGCAAGGAAAGAAAGGGTAAACCATCTGTGTTGATGATGTTGTCAATGTACTTGATGAGATTGAGTTTTCATAGTTTGTAGTGCCTCTTAGGACTTGGTTGCAAGGGTCAATCTTTATGTCTTCATCCTGTTAGCACCTTGTTAGATCCTCCATGGTGTTATCGATATTAACGTATAGATTCATTTATAAAATCGATATAAACCTATAGATTTATTTATAAATCGATTTCTTAGTTTGAGATTTTTCTATTATAGATGGACATAACTTTTTCAGTAATAGTAATACACGTATACTCAGTGATATGCCCTCAAGTGGATATATGCTTAACTTTTGTTATTTGTGTGAGTCTGTATTATATTCAGTTATTATATTTCAGAAGCATTACCATTTAGAATATGATTGTGAAAACTTCAGTGCTATGTGCAATTGCTTTTTTCGTGTCATGCCATCTTCCTTCACCTCTGTTTAAGAAATGGATAAATATAAGATTAGGTAATTTGATGTTTCCTTCTTCCCTTGTTTTCTTTTACCCGTGTGTTACCGTATCCGATACTCTAGATGCTTTTTTCCACTTTGATATGTGGTAAAGTGAATAGCCATCATAAAATGATTTCTATTTTTATGCATTTCTGAAATGCCATCGTGGCATTAGCACAAGTATTATACTAGTTTCGTTGGTGTAAATTTACCCATAAATTTTATGCTATTTTTTGTGCGAAAAAATTGGCCATTTACCACGAATCTCTTGGGTCCTGGGCTCTTGGACCAAGCGATTCTTTTCCGTGGGCCGTTAGGCCCGTGGAACAATATCCGTTGCAGTTGCTGTGGAATTGGGAAGCGCTCGCCTCGCCCGCACGCTGTTGAAGTGTTGATGCTGCTGCCAACTCAACTGCTGAGAAGGGATGCGAGCAACAGCAGGAGGCCGCGCGGTGTTCCGCCTCCAACACCTCCGCCCGCGCCCGCCATGGCGAGCCCCTTCTCCTCCCGCCACCAAGCACCTCTCCAACTCCGCGCACGCGAGGCGCGCCGACCACCGTCGCCTCCCCAAAGGTTTGTCTTACCCGTTGCTCCCGCCAGTCCCGCGGTCCCGCCCCCTCGCATGGAGGGTGTTCGACGGAATGCCCGCCGGCGACGCCTTAGGTACAGGTAGTCGCGGGCACGCTGTTGCTTCTGTTGGGGTGCTTCTTTGTGTGATGGATTTTACTTTGCTTCGCTTCGTGCTGTTCACGCGGTACTGCCTGCCTAGGATTATTTATTATTTATTACCTAGTACTGGTTTCCACATCGTATTTGCCTTACCAAATCAAAGAAAATGGTTGCCTGCGAGGTGTTCGAGAGCAGCTTCAGTGTACTACTCAAACCGAAGTACCGAACCGAGGGAAAGTAACATTCGATTAAATGAACAGACTCGGTGGAAGTGTCCAACTGTGAGGCGCCTGCCCTATTAAAATATTATTATGCTCAATTGGCTTTAGGCAGTGCACATCGTGTGCATGAGCGGTCAGTTCGGAATTTTTTTGGTTGTTTTTTGAAGCAATGGTCGGATGCCACACTAGAGCTTGCAAACTTTACCAGATCAAACTGTGTCAGAACAATGTCAGTTTGGTTCAACGCCACACTTCTGATGCCCTGATTAAATGGCCATTTCCAATCATGCTTCTCAGTTGATTTTTTTTCTAGCAGGAACCAAAACTCTGCTGCTCCTACAAGCATTATTATGTAGTTTTCATCGTCGTTTCAATTTTTATGCATTGTTTTTAATATTTTCCACTGGCGCTGCCTTCAACTCAGGTTTTTTTATCAACTACGGAACTGGGGATTTCATCAGTCTACTTGTGTCAGCGGGCGCACTCTACAACATGTAGCTATTCTTTGGACAATAGGTTACAGGGAGAGCTAGATGATATGAATGTAAATTCTTTTCTTGGGCAAAATCTAGATCTAATAGCATATAACTTCATGGTCATGCTTACCTGCTATTCTTCTACTCCTTTACCTCATTCCAGGGAGAACAGAGAAAGCAAGAGACAGTAGGTGCGTTTCAGAAAATACCAATGGTGATGCCTGCAACTGACATACTAATGTCAGCACAAAGGAAATCTAGAAATGTGCCACCGACAAAGGGTATGATTCATCTGACCATTTATTATTCACACTCTACTAAGTGAGTGAAGATTGTTCCTTAACATTTTGTTTTAGCATGACCAGACGTTTGCTTTATGATTCATATCTAATGTAGGTATAGCAAATATTGCTAAGCGTGAAAGGAACAAAGGTGCGAAACAGCTTGATGCCTTAATGAAAGTAAGCGGATCATGTTGTCTCTATGCTGAGTAAGTTCATTTATTTGGTATTGAGAACTGTTTTGTTTCTCAGGAACTTTCTGTGCCCCTGAGAACATACAAAGAAAACTTCCCAAAGAGGAGAGATTTGCATCCTTATGAGAGGTCTCTCATTGAGTTGACTTTTGGGGAGGGTTATTATGAGCAGGTATAGTTCTCAGAACTTTGGTTTCTTGGTATTGAGTATTAGTATGAGATTGTCCATAATGGTATAGAAACAAAATATCAACTTGGCTGAATAATACTATGATACCTCTCTCTTCTACTCGTTGAGTTGTTTTGATGTTGTTGGTAGTACCCTGCCAGGTTCTAGGACGTGTAGATACTCTCAGGAAAAGGATTACTTCTGTTGTAAAGCAACATGCTTCAGTCTGTGCTAAGGTGAATGTATTCCATTTGATCTGTATTGATTTACAATTCCAACTTATGGGAATGCAGGCTTAATGTACTTGGAGATAAAAATGTACAATAATGTTTTTAACAAGGAAAAAAAATCAAATTTGACTCCCACATTCAAGAGTCAAGATATGTCCTCTGAAACTCTCTTGTGTGTGCATACTTGAAACTCATGAGTCATGCCCCATAAAAGTTATGCTAAGTCTCTAACCATCTCACTACATTTTCAGTTGTGGGTTAGTTACTTAGTTTGATCTCACTTGGCAAAGTTATAAAAACGTGGTTTCAGTTTCAAAATATGATTGTTACCAGTTTGTTCTCACTTCTGACTAATAAAATCACAGAAATTATTCTCAGTATCAGTGTCACATCATATTAAACATTTTCTAGGAAACAGGGGGTGCTATTTCTAAAATCTAATATTTTGATCTGTAATCTTTATTTAATAAACTATCATTTTATATATGGACAATCTTGACATTGCTCCCATGCTGGAAATAAAATCTAATATTTTGATCTGTAATCTTTATTTAATAAACTATCATTTTATATATGGACAATCTTGACATTGCTCCCATGCTGGAAATATTGGGTAATATTTGTTTTATTTGTCATATAATAACATGAAATTTTATTCCTGATGTATGTATTTAACCTTGTCAGTCAACAACAAAACGTGAAGCAGAGGAGCGCCTCACTGAGGTTTGTTCAGGTTCCAACTTATAAAACAATCGCTGTTCTTGATCCTTTGTCATTGTCTTGTGGTCATCTACAGAAAAAAATTGGAAGTGACTTTGTAGTTGCATTGCTAATGCTTTGCTTTTGTGTCTCTATCTACTTTTCCAGGGAAGAAAGAGACTTGAAGAGGCTTTCCAGCATGGGAAGCATGCCATTGATGATTTAGTAAATGTAGCAAAGGTATTAACTGCAGTTATCTTTCTTTCAAGTTGGAGAATAAGAAAATGATTTCGGTCTCTCTTTTTTCTGTTGCTGTTATTGTTGGAGTATAAGTGAATTGCCCGCCTCTCCCCTAACTAATCTCGCGACCTTCTCCTCCAGCGCCGCCCACCTCCCCTTGGGCGCCACCCACTTCCATCACTCCCCATGGGAACTGAATCAGACCTCCTTTCTGCCACCAGCGGCGCCCTTACGAGCGATGCTGCCCCCGTGATCTGCCCCTTCGCCACCATCAACATCAAGCTCCACGTCCCCATGACCCTTGAGTTCCTCTAACTTCACCAAGTGGTTGACAGCGTTCCAGGCCACATGTGGGAAATTCGGGCTGCTGCATCATCTCGCCACCGCCTCCACCTCGCGCTCTGACGAGCCCTGGACGCAGGCTGACTTCTGCGTCCGCGGATGGATGTACAGCACTGTCTCCGACGCCGTCCTCAACCTCGCCATGACCGATGACACGCAGACGGCGAGCGCTCTTTGGGCGGCCATCGGCGCGGTGTTCCAGGCGAACAAAGCTCCTCGCGCCATCTTCTTGAATCACGAGTTCCACTCGATGACTCAAGGGGACTTGTCCATTGCCGCCTACTGCGTTCGCATGAAGGAGAAGGCCGACGAACTGCGTGACGTTGGACAGCCCGTCTCTGAACCCAACCTCGTCCTCAACCTGCTACGCGGGCTCAACGAGGTCTACTCCAACGTCGCCGACAACATCGCCGGGACGCAGCCCCTCACCCTCGCTGCCGCCCGGCACCAGCTCCTCCTCAAAGAACTGCGCCTGCAAAACGAGGCAAAAGTGCGCGCCACCACCGCCCTCCTGGCTGCTGCCTCCCCCTTTGGCGGTCACCAGCAGCAGCAGCTGCAGGGCGGCCGACGTCCTAACACCAGGAAGGGCGGCCAGCAGCCCTTCCCAAACTCCTCCGGCGGCAGCACCAGCACCAACAAACGCGTTCCCTGGGGCTTCAATCCCTGGACCGGCGAACGTGTAGCCCCTGGAGAGCGCGTCACCCCTCCTGGACAGCGCTGCCAGGGAGGTTCTGGTGCCCCTGGAGATCCTGGTGCCCAGGCTGGCGCAACCCGGGCATACTAGGGCCTTCCCCGCAGGCCAACACCGCCTTCGCTCCACTCCAGGCCTCCTCCAGCGGCTCCAACACCTCCACCAGCACCTGGGATGCAGCCGGCCTCATCGCTGCCCTGCAGAACATGCAACTGCAGGGCGACTGGATAGTTGACTCTGGCGCCTCCACGCACATGACATCCTCGGCCGGTATGCTTACCCAACGCCTCCCCCCTCCATCTCCTCAATAACAGTAGGTAATGGCACCAGCATTCCTGTTACGTCCAGAGGTCATTCCATTCTTCCTACACCTACAACAAATTTCGCTCTTAATAATATTCTTGTCGCACCATCCATAGTCCGCAACATGTTATCCGTCTGTCAGTTCACTCGCGACAATAGTTGTTCCCTTGAATTTGACGCACATGGTTTTTCTGTTAAGGATCTCAGGACGGGATGCCGCTGTAACTGTGACGAGGACCTATACACCATGCCTGCCTCCACAGCTGCCGCCCCATCTCATGCTCTCCTGGCTGTTTCGTCGACTCTGTGGCATCAACGTCTCGGCCACCCTGCACCCGCTGCTCTAGAACATCTTAATAAACTTCATGTTGTTTCCTGTAATAAAGTAGACCGCTCCCTATGTCACTCATGTCAGATAGGCAAGCATACGCGTCTACCTTTCAGTTCTTCGCATTCCATAACTCATGCCCCTTTTGAACTTGTTCACTGTGATGTTTGGACTTCCCCCATCAACAGTCTGTCTGGTTTTTCATATTACTTGGTATGTTTGGATGATTAGAGTCACTACTGTTGGGTTTTTCCGCTCCGAAAAAATCAGAGGCCCACCAACACTTAGTCGAGCTTGCTGCCCTTGCCAAAACACAATTCAGCTTTCCCATAAAATGTTTTCAGGCTGATAACGGCACTGAATTCATCAACACTGCCACCACCAAATTCTTCGCTGCTCAAGGCACTCACCTCCGTTTCTCCTGTCCCTACACATCACCCCAATATTAAGGATGGCAACGGTTCGGTTTCGGATCGGATATCCGCGGGTTTCGGTTCTAGCGGGTTCGGGTTTGGGGACGGTTTTTCACCCACGGTTTTCGGGTTCGGGGCTCCGAAACCTATCGGGTTCGGTTTTGGTTTTGGTTTTTCACCCGTGGATACCGAATGGATATCCGTTTGGAATAAAAACTCATGTTTTATAATGTACTAATAATAAATTGTTTACTTAGATTATTACATTTATTCTAAGTTGACTTTTAAAATTATTTATTATTTATTGTCTCTTGATTATATATGTGAATATGTATATATATCACATATATATTTAGAGAAAGTACTTATTGCTCTTAGTATAGTGCAACACAAAACGGGTTTCGGGTATCCAATCGGGTTTTGGGTATCCGCGGGTTTGGTTATGGTGATAGATTTTCACCCGAATCGGTTTTCGGGGCGGGTTCGGGTTTCGGTTTTGGGTGCACGGAGACTCCATCCGATCCGAATCCGACCCGTTGCCATCCTTACCCAATATGGTATCAAAACCAGAGGTCTCGAGTTCGAATCCTGGTAGGCACAATTAAATAAAATAATTGTTGCCCGCTCCTATTCCACGTCTGAGGCCTGAGGAAGCCTCCACGTGAGGGGGAGTGTTGGAGTATAAGGGCACGTTTGGTTCTATAGCTGGCACTAGCCTTACCTTGCCCAGCAAAGCCTCAGACGAGGTTCGCTGTTTGGTTGTTGAGCCAGCTTTTTTTGGATTCTGTGCAAGCGAGCAATTTCCTGACTTCTGCGAGAGAGCCGGATCAGCTCTCCTGAGTGGGCGAGCATCTCGGTTTCTGCGCTGGCACTGCTACGTGAGGCGAGGCAAGGCAGCATTGGGAACCAAACGTGCCCTAAGTGAATTGCCCGCCTCTCCCCATCAGCTTAAGCTTTTGGGTTGAACTGGTCGGTGCATGCAACTAAATAGTTATTCAGACTTCTAAATTTTTTAATTTGATTTATGGTAATTTTTTGAGTTACTACAGGCTCTGCGTTCTATGCCTGTTGTTGATCTACATATTCCAACATTATGTCTAGTTGGATCACCCAATGTGGGGAAGTCATCATTTGTCCGCATATTATCATCTGGAAAACCTGAGGTAATCCTCAGCACAGTTTGTATGTTGGTGGATGGTAGACACAGCTTCACAAGTAATTTTCTATTGCTAGTGTGTAATCAGAAGTACTCCCTCTGTTCCAAATTATAAGTCGCTTTGACTTTTTTGGTACATAGAATTTGCTATGTATCTAGACGTTACATCTATAGATGCATCACAAAAAAGATGTACCAAAAAAGTCAAAGCGACTTATAATTTGGAACGGAGGGAGTAGTTGTGATCGTCTTGTTTGACCTGTTGGCTGTTAGTTACTAGTTCTTACCAAACAGTAGTTTTTTAATGTTCATGCTTCATCTAATGTGTTCCTGTGTCAAAAAACACGTTCCTTCTTCACTGGTGAAGCTTCAGTTAACATCTATGAGTGGCTTGGCTTAGTAGCATAACACTTCTGTTTTTTGAAAATACGTTCTTGGAAAAAAAATGCCTGACTACGGATTGTGATTGATGAGTTTGTTCTGTGTCATCACTTAAGCATTGGTGGCTGCAATAGTATTATCTGTAATATACAGTTTGCTGATTGCTAAATTCATCTTGTGTTTCATCCTACTGTATTTCTGCAGGTCTGCAGCTACCCATTCACAACAAGAGGGATTCTAATGGGTCACATTGTATCCAACCACGAACGTTTTTAGGTTGAACCAATTGCCTTTCTGCTTACCTGACCATGGAACCATTCGACTTGACACCAATTTCGCTTCCTTGCTTTTTGTCAACTGAACAAAGGCATCCTTCTGCAGGTCACGGACACTCCAGGACTCCTGACGAGGCATGATGGTGAGTCAGACTTTGGTTCTCAAACCTCCCTTAGGGCCTGTTCGGTTCTTACGGATTGTTGACCTGGAACTATTTCAGACTGGATTGCTTGTTTAATTTATATAAGAATTGGATGAGCTGGATTGATTCCTGGTGGAATCCCCACTAACCGAACAAAGCCTTAAGAGGCAGTGTAGCTTTCATGTGTAAATATGTGATATTTTTGTTATTATATTCAGACAATTGATTTTCCTTTGTGCTTAATAAAACAATACTGTAAAAAATATGGTTTCTAGTAAAATTAAGAGTGATTGTTATTTATATAGGGTGGCTCTTTTTTATATTTTACTTTATTGTTCGTTAAAACGAACATACTACTGCACCGAAAGCTCTGACCCGTTTTTTGTTTTGACTTTTTTTTTTTTTTTTGCAGAGGACAGAAATAACATAGAGCGATTGACACTTGCTGTCCTTTCTTATCTACCTATCGCTGTCCTGTATGTGCACGATCTATCTGAAGACTGGGACCTCAGTGGCCGATCAGGTACATCTTTTACTTGTCTGAAGCTTTTGGTGTCATTTATACTCGTTCTAGGGGACACCAGAAATACTAGCCTCCCTAGGTCAATTAGAAGAAAATCCTTCACCGTTCAGATGAGCCAAATCACAAGTTTCACATCCCTCCTCTTCAGGGCTTGTTCGTTTCATCCCCAACCCAAGGGGATTGGAGAGGAATGAGAGGGATTTTGACTTGTAGGGGATTCAATCCTCCTCAATCCCCTTCAACTCCCATGGTTTGAAGATAAAACGAACAAGGCCTGAAAGGGTTTGCACTTAACCTGGTGTTTTTTTGGCAGTACATCACGTACAAGCATATTAAGGACAAATTCGGTGACCGCTTATGGCTTGATGTTGTATCCAAATGCGATCTTTTGGGAAAGAAAGAGCCTATAAGTTTTCACGATGCTGATGATGATGTAGCACAGTACAGAAGATTGGGGCCAGAAGGCGCCCTCCGAGTATCTGTGCAGAGCGAAATTGGCATCAAACAGGTTAGCTATTTTCGTGTCAGCCTCGTACTGAGTAGCGACTATTTGTTGAGTCTTCTTGTTGCTTATCGTAGTGACTTCCAGGCCCTTAAGAATCTAGACTAATATGCTTCTGTCTCTCCAGCTAAAGGAAAGAGTGCATGAGCTACTGACCTCTCAGATGGCTCGGATCAAAACTAGCAAGGCGGAGCATGCAACACAGGAAGTAGGGACTAGTGTTGTTTACTGAAGTTTGACAGTGAGCATTCGAACATCCATGCTGGCTGTTTGTGTAAACATTCCACTAATGTCGATGATGGCAACGCATTTCATCCTTTTGTCCATTTGGAAAGGGTGGTCAATTGCTAGTATGAATGCGATTGTCCATTTGGAAATGTATTAGGTGACCACGCCGGTGTGTCTCCGCGCAGGCGTTGTCTCCGTCGCTGTCGGCGTCGCGGCGACTGCCGAGGCTCAGCCGGCGGGGATGTAGTTATTGCCCCTTGCGCTAAGCGCCGCGTTTAACTTGGGCATTATGCTCCTGACTCGCGGCGTCATTGGCATCGCCAACTCCGGTGGACGCCACCGGCCATGAAGTCGGCGAGATGGCTGGTTGAACCAACAACTGCCGAGTCAGCAACAGTCTCTGGTTCTGGATTCGACCTTCTGCGCGACTGCGCTCGTCAGCTCGTGGCAGAATCCTCCTGCTTATGCCTTGTTTAGGGCATGTTTAGTTCTAAACTGTAAAATTTTTGAATGTCACATCAGATGTTACGTAGAGGTTGCATGAGGTATTCATATACTAGAAAAAAACAAATTACAAAATCCATCCGTAAATCGCGAGACGAATTTTTTAAGCCCGATTAATCCATCATTAGTAGGTTTAAAAGATTTGTCTTGCAAATTACATGCAAACTGTGTAATTAATTTTTATTTAATCTATATTTAGTACTTCATACGTGAAAGGATCAAGATGCCCAAGAGGGGGTGAATTGGGCTTTTCTAAAACTTTTGCAAGAATTAAAACCTATCAAGTCCAATTAACCTCCTAGTGCCTAGAAGTGTGTTTGACAAGAATCAACCGCACAAAAAGACTATCGCTAAACCATTTCTACTCTAGCATGACAATTCAACTTGTGAAAGAACAACAAGTAAATGCGGAATTGAATTGCTCAAAAGTAAATGCAAAGTAAAGAGAGTAGAGATGACACGACGATCTTTTTGCCGAGGTATCGGCACACCCCCTAGTCCTCGTTGGAGCACCCGCGCAAGGGTATCGCTCCCTCTTGATCCGCGCAAGGATCAAGTGCTCACTACGAGCTGATTCTTCGCCACTATGGCCCGGTGAATCGCTCGCTACCGGTCACAACATGGCTTGGGTCATCCACAAAGCCTCCGGATGATCACCAAGCTCTCCGATCGCCACCAAGCCGTCTAGGTGATGACGATCACCAAGAGTAACAAGCTAGAACTCTCACCTGACCAACACAAGGCCAAAGAGATGGATGGATGCACACTTGCTACCCCAATTAGCAAATCTCTCAACCTCACTAGAGCTCTTGCTCTTTCTCACACTCACAAGGTGTCTCATCAAAGGAAAGTGGCAAGAACGCTCAAATGGATGAGGAGGTGGAGTATAAATACTCCCCCAACTGGCCATCCAAAAAACAGCACAAGACAGGGTTTCTGCGGGGGCATCGGACGCTTCGATGCCAGGCATCGGACGCGCCGATGACCTCGACCAACGGTCAACTGTACCACCTGTCAGACTGTTTAAAGGGACATCGGACGCTGGGCAGCGTCCGATGCCACCACATCGGACGCGTCCGATGTGGATTTGACCTCTCTAGAACCTCTCTGGATGGCCATCGGACGCTGGCCCTCAGCGTCCGATGCCAGCGTCCGATGCATCCCTGAAAGCCCTAGTTTGGTTTTGGTTAATTGATGAAACCTATTTGGTCTAATCCTATTGCTAAGCATGTGTGTAGCTTATAAGAGAGGATTGTGACCAAGCCAAGTGGTGGAGCTAGCTAGGTGGCAACCATGAAGGATGGTGATGGCCACAAGCACTCAAGAGATCAAGTGCTCCACCATTGGTGAAACTTGAGAAGAAGAAAAGAGATGGAGCAAAGAGACCCGAAGGCAAAGGTATAATCTATAGGGCTCTTTGTTTTGGTGATCAAGACACTTAGCGAGTGTGATCACATTTAGGATAGATAGCCGCACTATTAAGAGGAGATAATTCACGGCTTATGCGGTGTTCAAGTGCCACTAGGAGTTCTCTAACATATCGATGCTATAGACCTAGTGAGTGACTAACAAAACCCCTTATAAAATGCTTTGCAAAATGCTAACACACTTGCATACAATGATGTACACTTAGTGGTGTTGGCACTTTTGGGATAAAGGGGTGATTGAGGAGTTGTGGAGAATTGGGAGAGACTAGTGTATAGTCCTTCTCCCTCCTGCCGAGCTTGCGAGGCGGGATTCAGCGTTTTTCGGAAGAGAAGTAGTGTGTTCAGAAGCATCGGACGCTGGTCCGAGGAGCATCGGACGCTGGCTGAGCGTCCGATGGTAAAACCTAGTTTCTGACAAATGTTGAAGGAGCATCGGACGCTGGCAATGGACGCTGAGGAAACACTGTTGCAAAGTCCGATGCAGGTGACGTGGCGCGAGCGTGCTTTCCAGGAAGCATCGGACGCTGGCCTGTGTCCGATGCCAATCCATCGGACGCGCCCGATGTGATTTGGAGCATTCTGGAACCTTTCTGTTGTGTCATCAGACGCAGGGGTTGAGCGTCCGATGCAGGAGTCCCGGAGCGTCCGATGTAGCGCTGAAAAGAGCTAAAATGAGCAGCGGCATCGGAGCGTCCGATGCCTGGCATCGGAGCGTCCGATGTCACTTTAACCGTGGCGCGAAGCAATATGACCGTTGGGATCTAACGGGCAGATTTCATATCAGGAGGACACGTGGCTCCATCCGGAGCATTGGATGCTGGAGCAGCGTCCGATGGTCTCGCATCGGAGCGTACGATGGTCGCGATTTCAGCCTAACGACTAGGCCGACTTGGATGGCCTATTTAAGGGGCTTGGCCGGCTCACTTGGACTTACTCTTGCACATTCTGATTCCTAAGCATACTAGTGAGCATTGGCAAGCCTCCCAACTCATCTCCCAAGTTGATTTGATCAAACCTAGTGAGATTGAGTGATCTAGTGCGTGATTTGATAGAGTTCAATCTAGTGGCACTAGTTCTTCGCATCAGCATTGAGTTTTCTTGTTACTCTTGGCATTTGCCGGTGCCTAGACGGGTTGGAGGCGTTGAGGTGGTTTTGGCAAGAGAAGCAGATTGTTCTTGGCCACCACCGATCATGATTGTGAGAGGTTTTGGAGCCTCACCTCGCCGGAGCGGCAAGAGGCATCCTTAGTGGATTGCTCGTGTCATTGAGCTACCTCACTAGTGGTAGATTCTTGTGGCGCTCTTTGTGAGCTTGGCTTTGCGCTGATTAGCCACCGGGTCACCTAGTGTTGGTCGACACAACGGGGAGTAGCGTGGCGGCAAGCACGTGAACCTCGGGATAAATCTTGGGGTCCCGTGTTCTTATTGTGATTGCGCATTCATCTTGGTGATTGGTCTTCATATTCACATTCTTGGTGATTGGCATCACAAGCGGATTTCATCGGTGATTGGCTTCCTACTAGACGATCCCGAAGGCTCGGTGAAATCAATTCTATCTAGCTTGTTTACTTTGTGTATTTACATTGAGCTATTTCTCTTGTATAGATACTATCACTTGTTGTACATCTCTTGTTCTATTACTTGTGTAGCTAGTTGTGATTAGCTTGCTTAGTCTATCTATTGCACACACTTGTCTCATATACTTTTTGTATATCATACTTGTACTAGAGCTAGATAGCTTTATTCCGCATTTGATATTAGCTCTAGTTGATTGTGTGACATAGAAATATTAGGTAGAATTTGTGGATAGGTGGCTTGCAACACACTATTAGGCTAGCGCAAGAAGTTTCACCATTTGTTATACTAATAGTGTTTGCCTAAGTGATTTTGTAGATTTTTAATTAGGCTATTCACCCCCCCTCTAGCCAATTTGGACCTTTCAATCCCACAGTTCACTCGCAAGTGAACAGTGGCACGGGCACGTCCGATGTGGCAACACCGGAGCGTCCGATGCCACGGAACAGACAGACCCAAGTCTAGTGAGCATCGGACGCGCGTCCGATGCCCACCAGGCCAGCGTTCGATGCCTATACCAAGGCCAAAATCAACTCGGATCGCGACGCGGCCTTAACGACTTTTGTTCCTCTTGACATAAGGCATCTCTCTGAGCTACCTAGGGCTATGAAATAACAAGTGTGCACCACACCTACCTTAATAGTCTCATCTAGGTCAAGCTACTGATTCACGCTCCGCTTTATAGTACGGCCAAAGGAAAAACAAAGACCTAAGACTACCTAAGTGTCCTCCAACACCATGCGACACTTAGCCTAGCTTACCACCGTCTTCGTCATCCGTCCTTTGAAAACTGAAACGATTTCCATCGCCAGGGACATGAACTCCATATGCCCGTATCGTCACCATTACCGTGACCTAACTCATCCATGTTTCTGCAAAACACACGCTAGTCACAGTAATCTTGTGTTTCATCCAATCACCGAAACCCACTAGGGGCCAAGATGCATTCAATCTCCTCCTTTTTGGTGATTGATGACAACACGAGATCGAGTATAGAGAGAAGAGGTTTTCAAATCATGACATGTATGAACTTGCGATGAATAAGAGAAAATGATTAGAGGCAAGCTCATACATATCATGCCAACACCCTACACTCAACAAGTTAGAGTGAATAGCAAGTGCAAGAGTAAAGAGCTCGAATACATAATCAAGTGAGAATTAAGCATAAGTAATCGAGTAAAGCGAAATGACATGCCAAAAATGATATCGAGTGAGCACAAACATGTCATAAGATCCATGGCATAAGTATATAACATAGTAATGCACAAAAGCTGCGATAAGCAAAGAGCGTATGTGAATATAACACATCAAAAGACGCAAAGCCCTCTCACATCGCTCCCCCTAACGCTATACTCGGCCACTCTCCCCCTTTGGCATCAAGCGCCAAACTAAGCGTCGGAGGGCGGAGGTGGTGCAGACGAGCCAGGGGCAGACGCAGGAGACCTCTGAGTGAACTCAAACTGCTGTAGGAGGGCCTCGGAGTCTGAAGAAGAGTCGCCGGTAGCCTGCTGACCCTCTGAAGCTGGAAGCTGCGGTGAAGCGGTCTGGGTCGGCTCTGGCACTGACTGCTCTGTCTGCTCTAACTGCTCAGTCTGCTCTGCCTGCTCTGGCTCTGTCGCAGTCGTTGTAGTGGTGTCAGCCTGAGTGTCAGAGTGCGGAAGCTCGTGAATCGGAGGTAACTCAGGTTGCACGGACGTCGTGGTCTCTGACTGGACAGGCTTGGTCTGCTCTGAAGACGCGATGGAGCTCGGGAGGGTCTCAGTGGTAGAAGTCACTGGAGCCGTCGACGTCTGAACTGGGTCTGGAAGGTCTGGAGTAGGAAACCCAGTGAGCTCACTGAAGCTGGCCGACAAGTCCCGTGTAACTGAGGTAGTCGTCGCATACAAAGACTCTGTCGGCCGAGGAGTAAAGCCAGTACGCAGCGGACTGAAAAGCGGGGCCCCTCCAGGCAGAGTGGTAAAAGCAGTGAACTGGGAGGAGCCCGGGCCTGAGAACTGAGGCTGCTGACTGTACTGTGGCGGCTGGCCGAACTGCGGAGGCTGAGAGAACTGCGGTGGCTGTCCAAACTGCTGCTGCTGCTGAGGTGGGACAAGTGGCTGCCACTGAATCTGGTGCTGGGGAGGGGGCTGCTGCCACTGCCACTGAGGAGGACCACTCGCAAGTCGCTCCATGAAGCTGAGTGTCTGCTGCTGCAGCTCCATCATCTGTCGCTGCAGGACGTCTGAACGCTCCTGAGCCTGCTGCTGAGCCAAGGCCTGCTGCTGTGCCAGACGCTGCTGCTCCTGGGCCAACCTCTGTACGTCCTGTGTCACGGTCCGCTGCTGCTCTTCCATCCGTGCAAGAATAGCAAGTAGTGCCGGGTCGGAGGAGGCAGTACCAGACGTCCCGGCCTGAGAGTCATGAGCTCTGGGCTGGTAGCGGGGCGGGAGCTGGTAGTCCTCGTCGGAGCTGTCGATGGGGTCCTCGGCAACGTAGGTGTCACCACCCTCTAGGTCAGCTAACTCCTGCTCGGCGAGGGCTCTGATAGACTCGTCCTGCTCCTGTGCGGTCTTTGGTACCTCGGGACGCTGCCTCGAGCTGGACGGACGCTGCTCCTCGTGCTGCGGCTGCTGCTGCTGCTGCCTGCGATCCCGACCGTGTCCCAATAGCTGACTCATGTTGTACTCGGGGAACACGGTCGCGGAACTGGTGAGAGACTGACTGGGACGGCTGCCTGTAGTGGTAGCTACCTTCCAAAGGATGAACGAGATCCAGTGAGCATAAGGTAACTGCCGACGGGCCTTGATGCCCTCTGCCACGGTGTCCTCATCTCACACAAGATGACGTCCCAGACGTCGAACTCCTGTTGCCTGACCATATAAGCAAGTAACCACAGCTGCAGGCGTGAGAGGCCCTCTCGGAAGCCAACCCTAGGCAGCAAGGTCCGCCAAAGAACCTCGTTGAGGATCCAAGTCGTAGGGGTGAGATCCCTAGGCGCGCGACTCGAACCCTCACCGAAGGGCTCAGTGAAGCAGGGGCGGACCAGGTCGGTCGACGGCTGTGCACCACCGTGAGGGCGGCGGGGTGGCTCCGTCCTATCGTAGCACAGGTTGTGGATCCAGGTCTGAGAGTGTCGCAATCCAAACCAATTTTGGATCTCAGAAGAAAACAACCTGTAGTGCTCCCCCTCAAAAGCAAACTCAATATTCTCGCGGTCCGGGTGCACCCAAAGTGAAGCATTGAACTGAAAGACCCAATCCTCAATATATGAGCCAGATCGTCCCAGAAGGTCTGCCAGATCAGGTAGATACGTGAGTATGGGACGGATCTGCTCTCCAGCTGCCGTGACGACTGCCTCGAGCGGACAGACTCGCTGAGAACGCAAGTAGAAGCCAGCATTCTAGTAGCCCTGGTAGAAATCCTCCTGCAACACTGTATAGAAGGCTGGTCCTGCCTGCTGCTGTCTCTCCCTCGGAAACCTCTGCTCAACTGGTACAAGCCTGAGCGTCTGAATCTGGGAACAGGTGGCTGCACGAAGGTCCAGTCGCGGGATCGGCGAGGGAGCACGCCTCGACGGAGCACGTGCTCCCCGCAGAGGGACGTCGGGCCGGGGTGGCACCGCAGTCCTGCGATGAGTGGACCGGCACCGGGGAACCTCCTCAGGGACCTCCTCCTCGGCCTCTGCCTCTGGTGCCTCAGTTGCCGCGGCCTCTGTCTAGCCTTGCTGCGAGCGCTGGGGCTCAACTCCCGGCGAGGTGAAAGTGGTCCGGCGACCGGCAACCAGAAGAGTGCCAATCGGCGAACCGGAGAGCCGCTCAACCTCCTCGACTGCACGCCGCTGCTCTGGGGACAACTGACAAGCTAACACGGCCACTGACTCGCGGCATAGAAAGACGAGATATATATAAGAAACGTATATGCTAGAGATAAGCGAGTCCTATGGAAGCAAAGCAATTAGATAAGAATGGAAGGGGGGGGGGCTTCGCTACCTGTCGATCGACGAACCGAACCCAAGAAGAGGTGAGAAGCAACGTTCGGGCACCCACGTATCACACCAAGGTGAACTACGAAGAAATTGGTGGAAACAGGGGTTAAAACAGCGATGAATGTTCTTTGGAGCATTCCATCGAACACCTTGTTGGCATGGGTGTGAAATTGAGAGGTGGTGCTCACTGGGAAGGTTCGACCGGTCGGGAGGAAAGGGGACCGGAGATGAGGACGGTGTCGTGGACGAGGAAGACGGTCTCCGGCGAGGTGGAGCTCGGGGAGAGGAACTCCGGCGAGGGGGGTCGTGGCTCCGGCGAGCGAGCGCTGCGATGCGCGCGTGCGGCGGCGGGCGGGGGCGGCTGCGGTGGTTGCGCGCGGCTGTGGGCACGGCGGAGTGGCGGCCGGCGGCGAGGGGCACGGCGACCGGTGGTGAGGGCGCGCGACGGGGGCTCAGGGGGAGGGTTAGGGTTCAGGCGCGAGGCGGCGGATCAGGCGCGGGCGCGGGGAGGAAGAAAGACGAACTGATGAATGACGCGTGGGGCCGGTCGATCAGTGAAAAGGACCTATTGCGCCGCTTAAAGGGGCATCGGACGCGCCGATGGTTTCACATCGGACGCTCCGATGCCTGTCCAGAGAGTTCCAAAATAGCCAAAATCACATTAGATGCGTCCTTTGCCTCGGCATCAGACGCTGGACAGCGTCCGATGGTGCATTGGATGCTCCGATGATGACACATCAGACGCTACCATGACACTGTTCCAGCCGGAGCTGTCTACAGTGCAGGGCATCAAACGCTGGGGGAGCGTCCGATGCAACGTCTGATGCTGCATTGTGGGTAGTTTTGAAGATTTCTGTTGCGGCTCCCTCTCCCAACCAAGTTTCAACTCAAATAAGAGGCAAATAAACACCAGTTGGAACCTAGTATGAGCATCCTCGCATAAACCCTCAATTTTAGAAATATTTTGCCATAGGCTACATATCATTTTTAGAGAAAATAGGCGATAAATCCCGAGGAGACAACATGTGGCCACGAAAACTAGGGGACTTAACCATTAGGAGCCTCAAATGCTCCCCCTAGCGGTGGACAAACACAGCGGTTGCTCAAAACATAACCGAAAAGAAACGACAAAGCAACAACCATGCATATGCAATGCATTACGGAATTCGAATCTAGGTTGCTTGTCATGTTTGCTCATGGGTAAGCTTCTTCACATGCTTTTGAGGGCGGTTATCTTAACCACGTCTGACAAGCCTATGTGCAAAGCATAATTTAAACATGGCATATGATACAATGCAATGCAAAGACAACCCCCTTTCACCTTTTGACAAAGTTACTTAGATCAAGCACATTAAGCTCACTTCGCAATCTACAAAGGGTGTTCTCATCTAGGGGTTTTGTGAAGATATCCGCCAATTGATCTTCGGTTCTAACTCCCTCTAAGGACATGTCTTTCTTGGAAACATGGTCTCTAAGAAAGTGATGGCGAATGTCTATGTGCTTTGTGCGAGAGTGTTGAACCGGGTTGTTAGCAAGCTTTACCGCGCTCTCATTGTCACACAACAAAGGTACCCTTTCTAGGACTACACCATAGTCTAAAAGGGTTTGTTTCATGTAAAGGATTTGTGCACAACAAGCACCCGCGGCTATGTATTCCGCCTCGGCGGTAGACAAGGCCACACTATTTTGCTTCTTCGAACTCCATGACACTAGTGATCTCCCAAGCAAATGGCACCCTCCGGATGTGCTCTTTCTATCAATTTTGCAACCCGCGTAATCCAAATCGGAATACCCAACAAGTTGGAAGTTAGCTCCTTTGGGATACCAAAGGCCAATGCTTGGGGTGTGCTTTAGGTTCCTAAGGATTCTCTTCATGACTATGAGATGTGATTCCCTAGTATCGGCTTGAAAACGAGCACACATGCACACACTAAACAAGTAGAGAGTTTGTTGGCATTGGAGTCTTGATAGGCTTGCAATCATCCATGTTGAAGCGCATGAGGAGGTCTTTTGTGTACTTCTCTTGAGATATAAAAGTCCCCTCCTTCAATTGCTTGACTTGGAAGCCTAGGAAGAATGTGAGCTCACCAATCATGGACATTTCGAACTCCTTCGATTTCAAGTCACCAAATTCCTTGCAATAGGCTTCATTTGTTGACACGAAGATGATATCATCAACGTAGACTTGACAAATGAAGATCTCTGCATCAAGTTTCTTGGTGAATAGTGTGGTGTCGACCTTCCCAATGGTGAAGCCCTTCTCAATGAGGAAGTCCCGAAGGCGCTCGTACCACGCTCTAGGAGCTTGCTTGAGCCCATATAGCGCCTTGGACAACCTATAAACATGATTAGGATATCTAGGGTCTTCAAACCCGGGAGGTTGATCAACATAGACTAGTTCATTTATGAAGCCATTTAAAAATGCACTTTTCACATCCATTTGATATAATTTAATGTCATGATGTGATGCATATGCAAGGAGGATACGAATGGCTTCGAGTCTTGCAACCGGTGCAAAGGTCTCTCCAAAATCCAATCCTTCAACTTGAGAGAAACCCTTTGCCACTAGCCTTGCCTTGTTTCTAACAACCTTGCCTTGATCAACTTGCTTGTTCCTAAACACCCATTTTGTTCCAATGACTCTTGCGCCTTTTGGTCGCTCTTCTAGTGTCCAAACTTGGTAGCGGGTGAAGTTGTTTAGTTCTTCATGCATGACATTCACCCAATCCGGATCACCTAGAGCTTCATCTACAATGGTAGGCTCAACAAGAGAAACAAAGGAGTGATGTTCCATAAATAAAGCAAGTTTTTGAGATCGAGTCATTACACCCCTTGTCGGACTCCCTATGATGAGATCTTGAGGATGAGCTTGTAGTAGAGGATTAGTCCTTCGATCAATCATTTGAGGGGCCGCTTGTGGAGCACCAACATCTTGTGCTTGTACCACCATTTGATCATGGGAGATATGAGTGTCTTCATTTGGATCCCTCCCATCTTTGTCATCATCATGTGGTACATTAGATGAGGATGGCTTGTCAAGGACTTGCACATCATCATCATCATCTTTAGGCTTGATAGCTCCAACCGGCATGTTCTTCATTGCTTCCCTCAATGGTTCATCACCTACATCATCAAGATTCTCATGCTCTCCTTGAGAGCCGTTAGATTCATTGAATTCCACATCATATGTTTCTTCTACCATCCGGTGGCATGGTTGAATACTCGATATGCTTTGGACTTCAATGAGTAACCAACAAGAAAGACAATATCACATCGGCGTTGAAACTTCCCTAGGTGTTGGCGCTTCTTGTAGATGTAGCATTTGCACCCAAACACTCTAAAGAAAGATACATCCGACTTCTTGTTGTTGAGTAGCTCATAGGGGGTCTTGCCAAGGAGACGATGGGGGAACAACCGGTTTGATGCATAGCAAGCGGTGTTGATTGCTTCCACCCAAAATCTTTCCGGTGTAGAGTACTCATCTAACATGGTTCTTGCTAGGGTGATTAGAGTCCGGTTCTTCCTCTCAACTACCCCATTTTGTTGTGGTGTGTAGGTTGCGGAGACTTCATGCTTGATCCCAACTTCATCACAATATTCTTCAATGTGGGTGTTGTCAAATTCCTTTCCATTGTCACTTCTAATCTTCTTGATTTTCACTTCAAATTCATTTTGGGCTCTCTTGGCAAACTTCTTGAATGAAGGGGTTGCTTCGGATTTGTCATGAAGAAAGAATACCCAAGTCTATCTAGAATAATCATCAACAATCACTAGGCAATAAAGATTTCCACCCAAGCTAGCATAAGTAGTTGGCCCAAATAGATCCATGTGAAGTAGCTCCAACTCTCTTGATGTTGAAACAAAGGCTTTGGTTGGATGAGTATTTGCAACTTGCTTCCCGGCTTGACATGCACTACACAATTTGTCTTTCTCAAATTTGACATCCTTCAAGCCTCTAACCAAATCCTTCTTCAAAAGCTTGTTGAGAGTATTCATTCCCACATGAGCCAATCTTCTATGCCATAGCCAACCAAGTGATTGCTTAGTGAACAAACATGTCTTCAAGTTGGCATCTTCGGAGGAGAAATCCACTAGATAGAGATTGTTGTATCTAAAGCCTTTGAATACCACTTGTGTATTATCTTTCTTGGTCACAACCACTTCTTTGTCGATGAACAAACATTGAAAGCCAAGATCACATAATTGCCCAACGGATAGCAAGTTGAAGCTCAATGATGCAACAAGTAGCATGTTGGAGATGGTATGATCATTTGAGATAGCCACTTTGCCCAAACCCTTGACATTACCCTTTGAGTTGTCACCAAATGTTATTTTTTCTTGGTCATCGACATTCTCTTCTAGTGAGGCGAACATCCGGGGATCACCGGTCATATGTTGTGTGCAACCACTATGAATCACCCAATGAGATCCACCGGTCTTGTAGTTCACCTACACACACAAGAAATCAAGCTTGAGCTTTCGGGACCCAAACTTGTTGAGGTCCCTTAACCTTCTCAACTAGAGACTTTGCAACCCATATTTGCCTTGGCCTATTCTTGTTAGGTGGCCCCATAAACATGACTTTCACTTTGCCACTAGAATCTTGTCTAAGCATGTAGTGAGCATTGAAAGCAAAGAGCCTAGCATGCTTGGGCAAGAGTGTGGGCTTTGGCTCTTCGCAATCATGAGCAAAGTGTCCTTCTTTTCCACACTCATAGCATCTCCCAATCTTCTTCTTCTTTGGCTTTGTAATGCTCTTGCGTTGCTTCATCTTCTCTTCAAGAAAGCCAATGTCATTTCTATTTGTCTTCATGACGGTATTCATGAGAAGCTCACTTTGAAGACATTGACCCTTTGTGAAGTTCCTCAATCCGGTGGTGAGGTGCTCTTTCTCCTTCTTGAGCTTGTCATTCTCTTGTTGGAGTTGCAATTGAGATGGTGTCATTTTGTAGTCCCTCTCCATCTTCAATCTCTTGTTCTCTTCTTTTAGCATGTCTAGCTCAAGTGTCATGCTATAGTCATCATCATGAGTTTGAATGATCACTTGCTTGGTGGTTGTAAGCTTCTCTAGATCAACCTTGAGCTTAGCATTCTCATTCTTGATCTTGACATAGTCATCATAGTGATCGGCCTCAACCACTTTCTTGCCCTTGCCACTAGCACTTTGCTCATCATGCTCACTAACCAAGTCCTCACAAGATGTTGCTATGTCACACTTAACAATAAGGTTAGGGGCATCATGTGTCTCTTGTGAAAGCATATCATAAGCAATGGTGAGAGTATCATAATCTACTTTTCACTTGAGTGTATTGTTCTTTGAGCAAAGTATGACTAGTGGTAAGATCACTATGCATCTTATCAAGTTTTTCATTTTTAGCTTTGAGCTCCTTATTAGAGGACTTGAGCTCCTTGATGGAAGATTACATAGTAGCAAGTTCATTTTTCAACTCATAACTAGCATGCATAGCATTATCATATTTTTCAACAAGAGCCTCATTATCACGAACAAGCCTTTCATTTTAAGCTCTAGTCTTTCTTATAATTTTAGCATAAGAAGGAGCTTTGAACTCTCCATCACTATCATCATCACTAGAGTCATCATCTCTATGTACCTTTCGGTCACCATTTGCCATGAGGCATAGGTGTGTAGAGGATGATGGCGGCGGTGGTGGTGGTGTGGAGGATCCAATGACTAGAGCGGCCACCTTCTCCTTCTCATCATCACTATCTTCATTTGATGAGCCACCGGAGGAGTCAATGTCGGTGAGCCAATCACCAACAATGTAAGCCTTGCCACCTTTCTTATGGAATTGCTTCTTCTTCTTGCCATCCTTCTTGTAGGGCTTCTCATTCTTCTTCTCATCTTCGCTAGATGAGTCATACTTCTTGCCCTTGTTCTTGTTCTTGTAGCTCTCTTTCTTGGGCCTGGGGCATTGATGAGCAAGATGACCAAGATCTCCACAATTGTTGCAAACCATTTTGGAGATTGGCCTTCTCTTGCTACTAGTGAAGAACTTCTTTTTTCTTGAGTCAAAGTTGACTCCATTCTTGTGAAGCTTCTTCCACATCTTGGTGGTCTTCCTCACCATGAGAGCAATGTTTGAATCATCTTCATCATCGCTTGTGCTCTCATGATGCACCTCAATAGCCTTGGACTTGCCCTTCTTGTCATGACTTGCTTTGAAGGCCAAGTCTTTCTTCTTGTCGGTGGAAGAGCCACCACTTGGTGTGATGTGCATGTACATCTCATGAGCATTGATCTTCCCCAAGACTTGTGTTGGTGTAGATGTGAAAAGATCACCTTGATGTAGCACCGTCACGATGTGTCCATACTTGTTAATGGGAAGGACACATAGAATCTTCCTCACAACATCGGATGGTTGCATTTGTGTGAGGCCAAGACCATTGAGCTCCTCTACAAGAACATTCAATCGTGAGTACATTTCATTGACATTTTCATGAGCAAGCATTTCAAAAGAATTTAACTTTTGCATAACCAAATGATAACGCTCCTCACGCTCACTCTTGGTTCCCTCATGGAGCGCACAAATGTTATCCCATAATTCATGGGCATCCTTGTGGTTCCGGACACGGTTAAACACATCTTTGCAAATGCCTCTAAAGATGATGTTTTTGTCCTTTGCATTCCATTTCTCATTTTCTTCCTCATGAGGGGTTAAGCTTGTACCCTCCTTAGGCTTGGGAAAGCCGGTGATTGCGGCTTGGTGGCATTTAACATCTACCACTTCTAGGTATGACTCCATACGGATTTTCCAATATGGAAAGTCGTCTCCCTCGAACATGGGCGGTGGTCCATCACCCCCGGACATCTTAACTCTAGGCGGTTAAGCCTAAATCGAGAGCACGAGGCTTTGATACCAATTGAAAGGATCAAGATGCCCAAGAGGGGGGGGGGGGGGTGAATTGGGCTTTTCTAAAACTTTTGCAAGAATTAAAACCTATCAAGTCCAATTAAACCCCTAGTGCGTAGAAGTGTGTTTGACAAGAATCAACCGCACAAAAAGACTATCGCTAAACCATTTCTACTCTAGCATGGCAATTCAACTTGTGAAAGAACAACAAGTAAATGCGGAATTGAATTGCTCAAAAGTAAATGCAAAGTAAAGAGAGTAGAGATGACACGACGATCTTTTTGCCGAGGTATCAAGGTGTCGGCACACCCCCTAGTCCTCGTTGGAGCACCCGCACAAGGGTATCACTCCCCCTTGATCCGCGCAAGGATCAAGTGCTCACTACGAGCTGATTCTTCGCCACTCCGGCCCGGTGAATCGCTCGCTACCGGTCACAACATGGCTTGGGTCATCCACAAAGCCTCCGGATGATCACCATGCTCTCCGATCGCCACCAAGCCATCTAGGTGATGCCGATCACCAAGAGTAACAAGCTAGAACTCTCACTTGACCAACACAAGGCCAAAGAGATGGATGGATGCACACTTGCTACTCAATTCTCACTAGGAGGTCACTAATTCTCTCAATTAGCAAATCTCTCAACCTCACTAGGGCTCTTGCTCTTTATCACACTCACAAGGTGTCTCTCAGCAAAGGAAAGTGGCAAGAACGCTCAAATGGATGAGGAGGTGGAGTATAAATACTCCCCCAACTGGCCATCCAAAAACAACACAAGATAGGGTTTCTGCGGGGGCATCAGACGCTCCGATGCCAGGCATCGGACGCGCCGATGACCTCGACCAACAGTCAACTGTACCACCTGTCAGACTGTTTAAAGGGACATCCGACGCTGGGCAGCGTCCGATGCCACCACATCGGGATTTGACCTCTCTGGAACCTCTCTGGATGGCCATCAGACGGTGGCCCTCAGCGTCCGATGCCAGTGTCCGATGCATCCCACAATTCACTTGCAAGTGAACAGTGGCACGAGCATGTCCGATGTGGAAACACCGGAGCGTCCGATGCCACGCACCAGACAGACCCAAGTCTAGTGAGCATCGGACGCGCGTCCGATGCCCACCAGGCCAGCGTCCGATGCCTATACCAAGGCCAAAATCAACTCGGATCGCGACACGGCCTTAACGACTTTTGTTCCTCTCGACATAAGGCATCTCTCTGAGCTACCTAGGGCTATGAAATAACAAGTGTGCACCACACCTACCTCAATAGTCTCATCTAGGTCAAGCTACTGATTCACGCTTCCCTTTATAGTACGGCCAAAGGAAAAACAAAGACCTAAGACTACCTAAGTGTTCTCCAACACCATGCGACACTTAGCCTAGCCTACCACCGTCTTCGTCATCCGTCCTTTGAAAACCGAAACGATTTCCATCGCCAGGGGACATGAACTCCATATGCCCGTATCGTCGCCATTACCGTGACCTAACTCATCCCTGTTTCTGCAAAACACACGTTAGTCACATGTTGGGGCGGCACCCAGACCGCAGGCGCCTCCGACCCGCATTTACTGAAAGATGACGATGCTTTCGTGCGGAAGGAACCATTCGCGCGGTAGCGCGCCTTTCGGCTCGCTGGCCAAGTTAAGGCGTCGCCTTCGAGCGGAAGGCAACATTCGCGCGGTAGTGCGACGTTCACGTGGTAGCGCGCCTTTCGGCCCATGGATCGAGGGAAGGCAACGCCTTCGTGCGGAAGGATGCTTTCGCGCAGTAGCGCGCTTTTCGGCTCGTGGCCAGGCGTACGACGGAGGCTTCGTGCGGAAGGGAGCATTCGTACGAAAGGAACCCAGCGTCTCCGGCGGGAGATTTCGTCTATACGATTTTGTTCGTCCGTGAGTTTTCGCAGGTCGTCGGAAGCATGGGTCAGGGAGAGCGGGCCCATCGGTCGGGAAGAGAGCCGGGGGCGCTGGGCTCGCCAGAGGCCGAAGTGACAATGGTGCCCCCAGCGCTGAACGGCTACAGAGTAGTTGAATAGGGCATCATTGTAATTTTAGTAGAGTGATTGAGAAGGACAATCTTGTACTTTCACGTGGATCTAGTTCAATATAAAAAGCTCCCAACCTCCCCCGGGGGAGGGAGGGAGGAACACTGTTCACTTCACCCAACTTCCCACTCTCTTCCGTTCACTTCCGCTTTCGCTCTGTGCATTCGTTCGTGCGACAACCCGCTGTTTCGAGGTCTTGGACCCGAAACAAAATTGGCGCCCACCGTGGTTGTCGCCCGAGCTTACCATGCCGCCAAGGAAAGCGCCGAAGACGGTCGACAATCCGGAGACGATCGCCGCGAGAAAGGATGCTTTCGGCACCGTCGCGGTTTCAGTCCCAGCTAGCCAGGTTCCACCAAACGCAGCCGCAGAGCCACCACCTTTCGGCGGCGCTCTATCGATAGAAGCGCAGCCGCCGCCGGGAGCATCGATGAGCCAGGGCGTGCGGCCTCAGGATCAGCGGACTTTGGGCAGAGACGGCACGCCGGATGGGCACGTCGAAGATGAGTTCGATGATGAGGATGAAGACGATGACGAAATCACAAGACACGCTCAAGCAATCAAGATGCTGGTCCAGCAGCAAGGGGAAATCGAAAGGCTGTTGTTGCAAAGAGACCAGCTGCAGCAGCAGTTGGCGGCGAAAGCAAGAGAAGACGAGACTCGCAACGCCATTCGGCGAGCTGAGGCGCAAAAGAGGCAACTCGAGAAGGAAATTCAGGAGCTACAAAGGGCCAGGGCGGACCCCAATCCGATAGCACAAGAAGACGTATTCATACCAAGGCGAGAGCAACCGCCAGCTTTCGGCAACGCCATCGACGAAACCTCTCCACTCTCGAGGGAGTTGCAAGCTCATCCGTGGCCACTCAATTACAAGCCTCGCATTCTGACTTTCGATGGTAAAGCGAACCCGCGCAAGTTCTTGGCAAGCTATGAGACAGCTGTCTTTTCGGCAGGCGGAGACAATCAGGCTTTAGCAAAATCTCTCATCCTGGCAGTCGAAGACGTCGCTCACGATTGGTACACCACTCTCAAGCCGCTGTCTATCTATTCGTGGGCACAGTTGAAGGCCGAATTGCTGGCCACTTTCCAAGGATTTCGGCCGGACGTCAAGACCACGCGGGACCTCATGAATTGCACCCAGCAAGATGACGAACCCTTATCCGAGTACCTCAAACGCTTCATCCAGCTAAAGGCTCAAGCGCCGAATGTGCCGGAAGCCGCGGTGATCGCAGCAGCCATCGAAGGCTTGGGGACTGGGTAGTGCGCCGCTCACTTGTCCAGGGAGCCTCCGAAAGATGTCAAGGAATTGTTCGACATAATGAATGCGTACGCGAGGTCGGATGATGACTTTCGGCGACGCAAGGCCGCCCGCCTGACGCAGAGGCAAGCGGCGAAAGCAAGTCGACCACCGCCCGTGCCAAACCAAAGAATTGTCAGGCCTTTCCGTTCAATCAACAATTTGCAGGAAGAACCAGCGCAATCAGCGGCAGGCACGGAGAGGCCTGACATGGCTGACTTCCAGCCCCAAAGAGGGTTTGATCAACCTTTCTGTGGAGGACGCGGTGGAAGGTCAGGCCGCGGCGGTCGAGAAGGTAGAGGCCGCGGAAGAGGACCAAGGCCACCGTATTGTGTCATTTGCGACGGCAATTTCGGTCACACCACTCGGGACTGTAAATACAGCAAGATGGCGAAAGAGCTGAAAGACAAGGATCAAGCTTCAGCCTCTGCCGAAAGCTCCAAGCATGTTTTCCACAATTCGCAAGACCCGGCAGCACGCGAGCACACCTATGCATCCCCCGCAGTACATGCATCCCCAAAATTTGCATTGGTACAATCCGGCATATCAGGGCTATCAGCTTCCAGTCTTTGCGCCGCATTCGGTGGCGGTTTCGTCACCTATGCATTATCAGCGTCAGCCAACGCCGCCACCGGCGCTTCCGGCTCAAACCCAACCACAGGGGCAGCAAGAACAGCCAGGCTACCAGCAGGGGCAGGAAATGGAAAACGAAACTAATGCAGTCAACAACATCCTCCCGTCAAGAGGCCACATTTTCGCCATCACGGGTGGATCTAACCTCGAGCACGAAAGTAAGAGAGCTAGAAGGGACTATCACCGAAGAGTCCAGACAGTATCACCAAGACTTCCACTGAACAGGCCAGCTTGGTCACTAGAGCCGATATGCTTCGACGAGTCCGACTTCAAAGTCCGCGACTACCCGCATTGCGACGCTTTCGTCGCCACGGCCAACGTGGCCGGCTTCACTTTGCATAACATTCTGATTGACACCGGAAGCTCGGCAGACATCCTGTTTGTCAAAGCTTTCGAGGCGATGGGATTCGACAGGCGAAGTTTGGACCCCACCGGCAATTCGCTATACGGCTTCGGGGGAAGAAAGATTGATGCTATCGGCAAAAAGCAAATCCCTGTATCTTTCACCGAAGGGGAAAAAGTCCGCACTGAAACGCTGACTTTCGACATAGTGAACATGGACTACCCCTACACTGCCATTTTCGGCAGAGGTTTCACGAACAAGTTTAACATCGCCATCAAACAAAGCTACCTGTGCATGAAGATGCCATCCCCTTTCGGCATTATCGCTATACATGGAGATCAGCAAGCTTCTAGAAGAATTGAGGGAAAACCAACCCCAGGCTACAGCCTTATCAATGAGGTGGCTAATAAAGACAAAATGCAAACAACCACCGAAGAGCACGCTATCGTCAGCCCGTCGGAATGCAAGGTTGGGGCAGCCGAAGAAACGGTAAGAATTCCGCTCGCGGCCTCCAGGCCCGAAAGAGCCGTGCACATTGGGTCAAGCATGCCGGAAGAAGAAAGGAACGCTTTGGCATCCTTCCTTGCGACCAACGATGACATTTTCGCTTGGTCAGCAAGCGACCTGCAAGGCGTTAGCAGAGATCTCGCCCAGCACAGTTTGAACATCGCAAGCGGCGCTAAGCCCAGAAAGCAAAAACTGAGAAAGATGTCAAACGAAAGGGCAGACGCAGCGAAAGCCGAAGTGGAAAGATTACTCGATGCAGGAGTAATCCGACCAGTCCAGTATCCCGAATGGCTGGCGAATGTTGTCTTGGTGAAAAAGAAGAATGGAAAATGGCGAATGTGCGTCGATTTCACCGACCTCAACAAATGCTGCCCGAAGGACCCGTATCCTCTGCCTCGAATCGACAAGCTCGTCGACATCGCATCCGGCTGTGAAATAATGAGTCTGCTAGATTGTTTTTTAGGTTATCACCAGATATGGCTCCATCCCGATGATGAGGAGAGAACCAGTTTCATCACCCCAACAGGCACATATTGCTATCGGCGGATGCCGGAAGGGCTGCGGAACGCAGGCCCTACTTTTTCGCGGATGACTGACAAGGTGTTCGAAAGCTAGAAGCAAAAGAAAAACTTGTTGGCTTACGTTGACGATATAGTGGTCAAGAGCGATAGACACGAAGATCATCAGGCAGACTTGCTCGAGACTTTCGGCAATCTCCGAAAGAGTGGTTTGAAGCTCAACCCTGACAAGTGCATTTTCGGCATCAAGAAAGGCAAGCTCCTCGGTTGCCTGGTATCGGCAAGAGGAATTGAAGCTAATCCCGACAAGATAGCGGCAATCATCAACATGCAACCGCCCTCAAACCGAAAGCAAGTGCAAAAGTTGACAGGAAGGCTGACTTCTTTGAACAGGTTTATCGCAAGATCCGCCGAAAAAGGGCTGCCATTCTTCAGAACTCTGCGTAGCTCCGACCCTTTCGATTGGGGGGAAGAGCAGCGGCAGGCTTTTCAGCAGTTAAAGGAGTACTTGACAAAGCTAACCACGCTATCTAAACCGTCGCCGGAAGCAACGCTTTTGCTGTATCTTGCAGCATCGCACACCACCGTAAGCGCAGTACTGGTGGAAGAGAAGGAGCACGCAAACAAGATGACACAGTTCCCAATCTACTTCGTCTCCGAGGCCCTTTCAGGTGCAAAACTGAACTACTCAGAGCTGGAGAAGATAGCTTACACAGTAGTAATGGCTTCTAGAAAGCTAAAGCACTACTTTCAGTTTCACCACATCATAGTCCTTTCGGCTCAGCCATTGGAAGCCCTGTTCCGCAACAACGAAGCTATCGGCCGAATTGGCAAGTGGGCGGCGGAGCTGAACGAATACGTGATCGACTTCCATCACCGATCCGCAATCAAGTCGCAGACATTGGCGGATTTCATAGCAGACTGGACTCCCGCCGCTTTCGACACAACGCTTGAATTCGAGGAGCCCGTGTGGACAGTGAATTGTGATGGCGCATGGGGAATGGCTGGAGCCGGAATCTCAGCGATCCTTATGCCACCAAGAGGACCGAAGGTCAGATTTGCCGCAAGGCTGCAGTTCCTCACAACCAACAACACTGCCGAATATGAGGCCGTGCTTTTGGGTTTACGAAAGCTCCGAGCAATCGGAGCGAGAAGATGCATAGTCAAGTCGGATTCCCAAGTCGTTGTTGGTCACGCCGAAAAGAATTTCACAGCAAGAGAACCAGAGTTAGCCAAGTATCTGGCAGCAATCAGAAGAATGGAGAAGTATTTCACTGGTTTCACCTTACGTCACATTCCAAGGGCCAAAAACACAGAGGCAGACGAACTGGCCAAAGCCGCAGCACAAAATTTACCACTTCCACCAGACGTGTTCTATCAAGTCCTTTCAGCCAAGGCAGTGAAAGAGGAGGAAGATCATCCAAGTTCAGTACACGCTATCGTCAGTGACGACTGGAGGTCGCAGATATTCGCTTATCTAGCCGGGACTTACGAGCCGGAGTCCAGGAAGGATGCCGAAAGGATGGCCAGCAGAGCGAAAGGTTACTCAATCATCGGAGAGCAATTGTTCAAAAATGGGATAACAGCTCCTCTTCTGAAATGCATAAGCAAGCGGGAAGGCATTCAGCTACTCGAAGAAATGCACGCCGGAATGTGCGGAGCGCACAGGGGGCCTCACGAAATAGCACACAGGGCAATGAGGCAAGGTTTCTACTGGCCGTCTGCCGCATCAGACGCCAGAGAGCTGGTCAAATGTTGCAAAGGTTGCCAGATGTTCGCCAAAAACCAGAAAGCCCCAACAAATGAAACCACGCCGATAGTGCCAACTTGGCCCTTGCAGAGATGGGGCATTGACATAGTAGGCCCGCTACCAGCAGCTCCGGGCAACCTGCGCTTCGCAGCGGTCGCTCTCGAATATTTCACCAAGTGGGTGGAAGCAAAGGCCCTCGCAAGCATTACTTCCACCTCTTTAACCAAGTTCGTCTGGCAGAGGATAGTTTGTCGTTTTGGCGTTCCCTCCTTCATCACCTGCGACAACGGGAAGCAGTTTGACTGTGCCGAATTCAGGAGCTTCTGTGATGAGCTTAGCATCAAGCTCAATTTCGCCTCAGTAAACTACCCGCAAGCAAACGGGGCCGTCGAGAGAGCGAATGGCTTAATCTTTTCGGCAATATCAAAAACCTTGTACGACTCGCCGAAAGGTAAGTGGGCCAACACCCTAACAACAGTTGTATGGGGACACAATATTTCACGATCCAGAGCTACCGGCTTCACTTCGTTCCGATTGCTTTACGGCGAGGAAGCAGTTACCCCGGAAGAGGTAAAGCTAGATTCCTTCCGAACCGAAATGGCTCCAACTACTCAGGAGCAAAGGCACCTCGAACTCGAAACCATCGAAGAGGTAAGGTTGCAAGCTGCAGAGAATCTCGAAAAGTACCACGCCGAAATGAAGCATCACAGGGACAAGACCATAGTCCGAAAGGACATCAAACCTGGTGACATGGTCACCATTCGGCAACCAGATAAGCAAGGTAAGCTCCAATCACAGTGGCAGGGCCCTTTCATCGTGGCAAGCATGGCGGCACCCGGGGTATTCCGGCTGCTGAATGATAAGGGCGAAGAATCAGCTCACACTTGGAACGCAAGTAACCTGCGCCGTTATTACCCTTAGCCTGAACTATCGAACTTGGATGTAATTTTTTTCTTCTTTTCTTTACTTGCTGCAACCAAAGTCAACTGCACTCTTTTTCCTCGCCGGGGAAGCCCTTCATCGGGGTGCGAGGTTTTTTAACGAGGCAGCCGAATGTAACCGATACATTATGAAGCATCCGCAATCCCCAAGAAAAGTCGTGTGGCCTGGCTAAGGACGAAGTCAACCAAACATAAGGTTGAGACATTCGTCATTCCGATCTAACAAATGAGAATGTGGGCTTGCTGGGTGAAAAGAATCCTCCACAGCCACCGACAATCTCAGAAAGCCTGCGGGCTATGAAAAAACCGACCCTCCGACAAAATGCGAGGGCGGAACGAAAGCCTGCGGGCAATGAAAAAACCGACCCTCCGACAAAATGCGAGGGCAGAACGAAAGCCTGCGGGCTATGAAAAAACCGACCCTCCGACAAAATGTGAGGGCGGAACGAAAGCCTGCGGGCTATGAAAAAACCGACCCTCCGACAAAAACGAGGGCGGAACGAAAGCCTGCGGGCTATGAAAAAACCGACCCTCCGACAAAATGCGAGGGCGGAACGAAGGCCTGCGGGCTATGAAAAAACCGACCCTCCGACGAAGTGCGAGGGCGGAACGAAAGCCTGCGGGCCATGAAAAAACCGACCCTCCGACAAAATGAGGGCGGAACGAAAGCTTGCGGGTTATGCAAAACCAGCCCCCCATCACCGAAAGGGGAGAATGGTAGCGGAGGCCAAGTTCATCAGCCCTAGTAGGGCAAAACAAACGACAGCTGGCAAGCATTTACAGCCGCTAAAACGTAAATGTTGTATTAACCTTTCACCTACCAAGCGATCACAAATACAGCCAGGTGAGTAAATGCAGCCGTCCTGTAGCAAGGGCAAGGCAGTATAAATAGGCAACAAAGTGCAAGCCTCCCATCCATCCAAAACTACCGAGTCCCATCAAAATATTAGTCCCGGACAATAAGCTCTCTAGCGAAAATGCGAATAGCAAGCATCAGGAGCCATGTTTTCGCTTTAATGATTGTGTCATCGGCATAGCATTTAGCTAGCGTCACCAATCCAGTAACTTTAGGCGAAGGCCCTATCAAGTGACATGTCCATCCCAAGCTGCGGCTAGGAGACAAGCGAAAGCAAGCGTGCTGCTAGATGACAACAGGAGTAATATCATAATCATAGTCGATTGTAAGCCTCCCCATGTTGCGTTCATAAAGACACTTTCGTCAACCAAATTAGAAAACACCCTCGCGCGAATGCTATCGCCCCTCGCCTAAGTGGGTGGGGGCGGGCGCGTCTTTGCAATCGGCTGAGGGGCCCGCACCGAAAGCTCCCTCGCGCGAATGCTATCGCCCCTCGCCTAAGTGGGTGGGGGCGGGCGCGTCTTTGCTATCGGCCGAGGGGCTCGCACCGAAAGCTCCCTCGCGCGAATGCTATCGCCCCTCGCCTAAGTGGGTGGGGGCGGGCGCGTCTTCGCTATCGGCCGAGGGGCTCGCACCGAAAGCTCCCTCGCGCGAATACTATCGCCTCTCGCCTAAGTGAGTGGGGGCGGGCGCGTCTTTGCAATCGGCTGAGGGGCTCGCACCGAAAGCTCACTCACGCGAATGCTATCGCCCCTCGCCTAAGTGAGTGGGGGCGGGCGCGCCTTTGCAATCGGCTGAGGGGCTCGCACCGAAAGCTCCCTCGCGCGAATGCTATCGCCCCTCGCCTAAGTGGGTGGGGGCGGGCGCGTCTTCGCTATCGGCCAAGGGGCTCGCACCGAAAGCTCCCTCGCGCGAATGCTATCGCCCCTCGCCTAAGTGGGTGGGGGCGGGCGCGTCTTCGCTATTGGCCGAGGGGCTCGCACCGAAAGCTCCCTCGCGCGAATGCTATTGCCCCTCGCCTAAGTGAGTGGGGGTGGGCGCGTCTTTGCAATCGGCCGAGTGGCCCGCACCGAAAGCTCCCTCGCACGAATGCTATCGCCCCTCGCCTAAGTGAGTGGGGGCGGGCGCGTCTTTGCAACCGGCCGAGGGGCTCGCACCGAAAGCTCCCCCGCGCGAATGCTAACGCCCCTCGCCTAAGTGAGCAGGGGCGAAAGCTGCCGCCCCTCGTCTAAGCGTTCGGGGGCGGGCGCGTCCAAGCCATCGGCCAAAATGGACCCGCAACGGAAGCGCTATCGCGCGAACTGGAAGGATGACAGTGACTAAATCATTCGACAAAAGACTCCTGCTTCACCCATCGAGCGAAAGGCACAGCGAAAAATAGCAATCCGCGCGAGGTAGCACATCATACCACCGTCCAAGTGAAAATTAAGCGAAAGAATAAAAAAATCGCGCATTCGCAAATAACGATCAACAACAAAAGATAACCCACTGCGAAACTTTTCATTACACCGGACTTGAGAGGTAAAGTTTGTACAACGTAATTCAGGGCCGCGAACTACTTCCGCGGCCAAGGAAAATGCTGTATCGCCGTGCATCTGGCGAAGGCACGGCGTCTTCGGGCTCCAACTTAACGAATGCGGCACCATCGAAGCCAGGTGGCGCGCGCGAAGCCTCGCGCCTCATTCGCCTCGACTCAAGTTTGTGTCGATCGAAGTTTTCATAAAAAGCGCGTAGCCGCTCTTCTGTGCGCCTAAGTTTTTTAGCACGTTTTTTCACGTAAGCCGAAAGCGACGCCGTCGGAAACCTAGTGCGAAAACTCCTCCACAAGTCACCGCCAACACAGATATCGCCTGACTTAATCATTAACGGGCAGATGTCGAGAACGTCCGGCGTTCCCGCACACGCGCCCTGTTCAAGATACAACATTCGAACTTAAATCCTAAAGTTTACAGAAGGTCCAAGAACAAGCTACCAGCAAAATAAAAACGGGCCCTAGAAAAGTCATTCATCTACTGCTGCGTCTTGAGAGGCATTCGCGTCGCGGGAAGCAGCGGCGGCCGAACTCTCGGGGGCTCCATCTTTAGGCGGGGGCGGACTCGCCTCGTCGTCTAGCTCGGCCTCGCGCGCTCGTTTTTCGGAAATATAATCCGAAAACACCTGCCGAATGTGCGCCTTCTCCTCCGGAGTCTGCACAAAAGAGCGAAATCTCAGAAGAAGCACCACTTAAGCCACAGGATGCTGCAGAAAAAGCGATAGCTAACACAGAAATCAAGCGAAAGCCTAGACGGTCGGTAGAAGATACCTTTCCGCGAGCCACTGCGGATTGCATGAGTGACATATCATTCCCGCCAGCCAGCCAGAACTCATCAAAAAACCTTTTCCCTAGAACTTTCGCCGCTTCGGGGGTGCGCCAATAGTAGTCAACTTCCTTGACCGAAAGCTCAGCGATATGGGAGCAGCCAGCGTCCACAAGACTATGGCCGATCGCCTTGATGCCGGTAACGGCGGCGTAGTCTCGGCCAAGGGCCATGTGTCCCTCCAACGACTCCATCTCAGAGCGAATCCAGCCAACGAGGCTATCGACGTTGCGTTCTGAGGGAGCATTCGCCTCAACGCCGATGCTGCGAAGGCATTCGCGGAAGCGAGCCACGGCCTCTTCAGCAGAAGTTAAAAGAAGATTTTCCCTTTCGGCTTGGCCAGCCCGTAGCTGCGAAATCTCTTTCTTGAGATTCTCAACCTCTCTCTGACTCGCTTTCCTTGAGGTGCGCTCGGCGTCTGCCCTCTTGGTTTGCTGCTCAACATCGGCGGTGAGTTTTTTCACTTGCGCATCGAAATTCTTCACTTGGGTATCTAGCTCTTGCTTCTCGCACTCGAGTTTGCGAGTATAGAGGTCCCTTTGGTTGATCTGGCTGCGAGCGACAACAGCGGCCTGCGAATAACAGAAAAACGCAATCAAAAGCAACGAAAAGATATCAAGAAGAAAACGACGAAAGTTCAAAACTTACGCTAGCCAGATGAAAGGACAACGCATCGTCGAGTTTCAAGCTGCTCACTTTCAGGAGATCTCTCTCCATCTCCGGTGCAACGAATGCTTTCTGCGAGAACTCCACAAATTTGGTGGCATCCTCGCTGCTGCCGGGAAGGATTCCGGCTCGACGATAGTCAAGCCGGCAAGCGAGTTGGGCGTCCAAGGGCGCACCTAAAGAACGAGCAATGCGATAAGATCCCTCTTTCGCCTCGTCAGTATCATTTGACGAGCTCAAGCCAGTATAAAAGCATGGGTTCTCGTAGTCCGATGGCGCCCCGTCGAGAACCAGCCGACCAAAGCCCAAAAGCTGCCCTTCCACCATCTCCTGTGTCAGTCGAATGCAATGTGGCGAAAGGTGTAGCTTACCTTTGTCAACGGCGGCAGGGGCAGGCATCTTCAAGGACGCACTCTGCTTTTCGCCAGCAGCGGCTTTCTCGCCCGCCGCCGGCGCAGGCGCATCCGGCCGCGGAGTTTTCGCCTTTTTCGCCGGACGCTCCGTGGTTTCGGTCGGGCCGGAGGGCCTCCGAGCCCCGACCTTCGCGAAGGTTGGCATGTCGGCGACTGAGGCATCGTCGTCAAACGCCGCGCGCGAAAGCGGCACACTTGGTTTCTTCGGAGCCATACCCCCAGCGTGCGATGCACTCTGTAAAAAGACGTAAAACGTAAAAATGCATATAGTCATTAAGACAATTGTTCGAAAGGTTCCAAAACATTAACAAGATGCGAAAGCCGAATTCAAATGCACGCGAGGCGAAGCCCAAGCGGAAGCGAAAGTCAAAGAAACTAACCACCCTTGGATGATCGAAAGGATCAACGTCGGGGATCGACACCAGCACTCTCCCTTGGCTCTTAAGCATCGGTTTGGCAACCAATCGCCCGATGCAAATTTCACCGACTTCAGTGCTCTTTCACCGGGGACCACGCCGCTCCGCCCACCACGCCGAGCCACGCCTTTCCCTTTAGCCTTCGAACTTTCAGCCTCCTCTTTGCCTTTGTCAACTAGAGGCCTCTCAGCGTAATCGACACCCATAGCGTCGAAAGCTCGGTTCAGGCGGCGACTCCGACCAAGGTTGCCGAGTTGGAACTCGCTTTCCTTGCGCAAGTACGGCTCGCAAACCTTCTTGGCCTCCTTTTCGATATATTTCACATAGATTTCATCATCATCGAAATCCGCAGGCCTCTCAAGCAGTAGCGTGGGGCCCCAATAACCATCCTTCTCCGAAAAGCCTTCGAATGAAGTTGCGCTGCAAAGCGGATTCATCCCGATGACCATCCATTCTTCAACCAAATCCCGGCTGATCTGAAACCGCGCAGTGAGCGCGAAAGCATCCCCACTTCGAATGGCTTCCGGGTCCTTTAAAACGACAGGCGGAAGGTGCCTCCCAGGGCATTTCTCCAAGACCGATACAAGCGGAGAACCCTTCTTCGCCCCTTTACTCAGCTCGGTAGCAACGGCTTCGTCCGAGCACACGCGATAGTAGAACCAAAAGCGGTTCCAGTCCGCCCATTTGTTCGATATGTGAGCGAAATGGAAACACTTCCCCGCGTTTTCCGTGGAACAAAATTGATACACCCAATCTCGCTGGGTAGCTCACATCCAAGAAAGGGATCATTCACTTTCGTCGGGCGACGGTGGTTGTCGTAGAATCGCACGAAAACGTCAGCCCGAGGGGTACAATCTAGCATCTTCATTGCATGTGCGAAAACACTGAGCCTGGCAAACGCATTCGGCGTGAGGTGATGAAGCTGTATTTCGAACCCCGACAGAACATCCGAGACGAATTCTTCGAGAGGAAAATCAAGACCAGCTACAAAGTAGTCCCGAAAGACAACGACTTCGTTATGACGTGGAATAGGCACTTCCTCGTCTCTAGGGACACGACAATTCACAAGATGATCTCTCCTTAAAGGCCCTTCTTCGGCCATTGTTTGCAAGCGGGCAACCATCATTCGCGATACGCCAAGATAAAAAGAACAATCCGTCAGGACCGAAACCAAACCGGAGTCCCCATCATTAGACACGCTCCCGCTGTGCTCTGGAACTCGCGGAGCAACCCCCGATCCGATGGACACTTCCACGCTAAGTTCACGGCGGGAGGACTCGGTATCATCCGTACTTTCGCTAGACGAGCTCGAGGTCGACGTCGAACTGGAAGACGCCATCTAACAGGGTGCGAAAGACAAATAAACAAACTAGGCAAGCGAGGAAAAGAAACGAAATGGACGAAAATAGAAGCGAAATTAAGCAACCTTAAACAACCAATTCGCAGGACTTAAGTCTAAAAAAAAAATAAAGAGAAGGGAAGTGACACGCGTACCACGAACTATCGCCCAGCGAATGATGAGAAGCAGACAACAAACAGCTTTCGCCAAGGAGTGCGAATGGCGTCAAGCGAATAGCGACGGATTTCGCGAAAGAGGCGGCGAGTGCAGGGAGGCGTTGATCGACCAAGTGCCCTCCTCAACTGAAGCCTCCACTTTTATATACGATCAGCCTCGACACGGTTTCCGAGGGAGACGAAAAGGCGCTCGGGCACAAGATTCAAAGCGTCGCAGAGGTTTTACATCATGACACACGGTTTTCGAGGAAGACGAAAAGACGTTTGCGACGCAACTTAAAATAAAAATATAAAAATAATAATAATAATAATAATAATAAATATATTTATATATATTCCAAAAAAAAACCTTAGCTTCAGGACGAAACGAAGGTTTTTTGGGCGGGCGTAGGCGCCTAGCGAAAGGACACGGTCGAACTTCGCGAGCTGCAGATTCAACCGTAAGGGGCTATTGTTGGGGCGGCACCCAGACCGCAGGCGCCTCCGACCCGCATTTACCGAAAGATGACGATGCTTTCGTGCGGAAGGAACCATTCGCGCGAAAGCAAGCGCTTCCGACCCGCAACGCCGAGCGACGACAGTCTCTGAGCGGAAGGCAACACTCGCGCGGTAGCGCAACATCCGCGCGGTAGCGCGCCTTTCGGCTCGCTAGCCAAGTTAAGGCGTCGCCTTCGAGCGGAAGGCAACATTCGCGCGATTGCGCGACATTCGCGCGGTAGCGCGCCTTCCGGCGCGCTGGCCAAGTTAAGGCGTCGCCTTCGAGCGGAAGGCAACATTCGCACGGTAGCGCGCCTTTCGGCTCGCTGGCCAAGTTAAGGCGTCGCCTTCGAGCGGAAGGCAACATTCGCGCGGTAGCGCGACGTTCACGTGGTAGCGCGCCTTTCGGCCCGTGGATCGAGGGAAGGCAACGCCTTCGCGCGGAAGGATGCTTTCGCGCGGTAGCGCGCTTTTCGGCTCGCGGCCAGGCGTACGACAGAGCCTTCGTGCGGAAGGGAGCATTCGTACGAAAGGAACCCAACGTCTCCGGCGGGAGATTTCGTCTTTACGATTTTGTTCGTCCGTGAGTTTTCGCAGGTCGCCGGAAGCATGGGTCAGGGAGAGCGGGCCCACCGGTCGGGAAGAGAGCCGGGGGCGCTGGGCCCGCCAGAGGCCGAAGTGACAATGGTGCCCCCAGCGCTGAACGGCTACAGAGTAGTTGAATAGGGCATCATTGTAATTTTAGTAGAGTGATTGAGAAGGGCAATCTTGTACTTTCACGTGGATCTAGTTCAATATAAAAAGCTCCCAACGTCCCCCGGGGAGGGAGGGAGGAACACTGTTCACTTCACCCAACTTCCCACTCTCTTCCGTTCACTTCCGCTTTCGCTCTGTGCATTCGTTCGTACGACAACCCGCTGTTTCGAGGTCTCGGACCCGAAACAACATCACAGTAATCTTGTGTTTCATCCAATCACCGAAACCCACTAGGAGCCAAGATGCGTTCAATACATGTGTCCAAAGATTTAATGTAAAAAGGCGTAAAGTTTTTGATTTGGAACTAAATATGGCCCCGTTAAAAGTTTTCACATGTCATATCGTTCCGACACTAATTTAGCCTATTAAAAATAGACTAATAAGAAAACAAATTATATATTCTGTCTGAAAACCATGAGACGAATTTATTAAGTCTGAATAATCTATCTTTAGCACATATTTACTATAGCACAACATTTGTCAAATCATGGGTTAATTACGCTTAAAAAACATCTCGCAAATTTATCGCAATCTGTGTAATTAGTTATTTTGTAGTTTACGCTTAATACTTCATGTATTTGTTCAAATATTCTATTTGATAGGTGAAAAGTTTTTAGATGAGAATTAAACACGCTTGTGTAGTACTATCACCTTTTTTTGTTTTGGATCCCGCAACACGATTATGCATCAAATTCCCAAATGAACGAACCGCTCCACTGCCCTAACACACAATTTGTTTTTGTTTTCAAAAAGCACGAATTTATATATATCTTTTATGATCCTATGCTTTGTTTGTTTAAGCTATAAACTAGTTTTATTCTGTATAAATCAGTCGTGAAATAATGTTTTCTCAACCGTATAGATGCGTAGAAGCCGCTTTAAGTTCTGCCGAGAGAGCCCTAAACCCCACTAGCGATGAATATCAACATGCAAGCTATCCACCTTAATACACTATTACATGCAATTAAAATTCACTAGCACATATAATTATGGTGTCCATGACACATGTAATGATTTTTTTGATGGGATCTGCTATGATTTTGGTGATTGCTAGAATGAGGTCGTTATTATAGGCAACGATTTCATCGGTAGGCGCCAATTTGTGGCCATTATCTACAAGGAAAGATGTGCTTTTGGGTGCTCTCAACAAGGACAACTACTTCGGATCAACAATCTTATCGTCGATGGTCGCCGAGAGAAAATCAAAGATTGAAGGTGATGATCTAAATCTTATATTGTATATGACGATGTAACTGTCAATACTCTTGCAGAATGTCCAATGTTTGGAGATTGGTCGTTAGATTCGGCATAAAAACTACACTTTGGCTTCGGCATTCAACGAGGCTCTAATCATCTAGAACATCGGCTCCATCTAGGGAAGCCACTAGATAAAAAGATGATGGGATAATCTGAATATAATATTTTGTATGTTTTTATTTCAAAATTTTTATGTGTAATTTAGAGATATAATGTAATGAGTTTTAATATAATTTTCTCTCACATAAATACATCTCAGTCCACGTGGTTGCGAAGGAATTGGGGTAAAATTTATTTTAAGCTCCACTTCATTCTGCTTCAAACCACGTGGATTGATTTGTATTTGTATGCACCCAAACAAAGCCTAAGGGGTTGTTTGATACGTAGTAGTTTTAGGAAAACAAGTTTCCATTAAATTAATTTTTCTGCTAACCACCACAAAAATTGTTTATTTATGTGAGCACAAAACCAAGATAGAGATAACCAATTTTCTGAAAACCTGAAATAATGGATTTTGTGGAAAATAACTTTGAGTAGTTTTTCTTAAAGCTTAACGCCAGATAATTAATGAAGTATCTACTACATCTATACATGTGAAGCAAGTCGTCGTGGATAATGATACGGTCTCCAAAGTATAACTTTGACTTTCTATTTTATAAAAATATTTATCAAAAAATAATATAGGTATATTTTTGTGAAAGTATTTTTCAAGATAAATCTATTCATATGAAATGATTTTTATATTTTCAAACTCAACAATTTAAAAGATGTTTATGATTTATATTTTTAATATTTGACTTAAAACTTGTCCAAAACGACTTGCTTTATAGGTATCGAGTAGTACTTACGTACAAAAACATGATTTACGTTAAATATAGTCTTAACTAAGTAACAACTCAAAACTAATTTTATGGAAACTCAATGTTAAACTAGTTTTGTCTGATCAGATCTATAAATTCTTGGTCCAAGCAACCACTAAAAAATCGATGACTTTGCTGGTGCTGCCCGAGGTTGAGAAAGGGACGATGCACGTACTGGTTGCGTTGCGTGCCTCGGGGGTAAAGCTGCGCAATCCGGCGGCCCCCACTCCGACACGGTGTGTCGTGGTTGGGAATATGCAAGCTTTATTCCTTTCTCTCCGGCGGACCCCATCCTGACACGGCGTGTCGCGGCGACACGCCGTGTCGTGGTTGCCTATTTTAAAACCACAAACTGCGTCAGCTTCTCCACGTCACCCGAAATTCATCCAATAGTTCGATCTTTCGGTTCGACGGCCCAGATCGCCTGTATTGGATTCCGCCGGAAGCTGCTTCTCATGAGATCCTAGTTTCTTTGGCCTCTCCTCAGCTTCCCCAAGGATCCAGCTATTTAAATATATACTTCACTTCAATTTCTACTTCTCGTTCCAGGCGTTTCTCCTTCCCGATGTTTCTTCCCGCAGGCGTCGCCTCCGCCGCGTCCGCCCTCGCCTTCCCTTCCCGTCTCTTCCCCCTCTCTCTCCCTCTCCCTCTCTCCCGATGTGTGGATCGGCCGGCCCCGACATCGATGATGCTCGTCTTGCCGTCTCCACCGACGTTGGCCTGCCCGGGCGGCCTTCAGCTTAGCCTCAGCCCCGACCTACAAACTGCGTCAGCTTCTCGAACAGAGGGCTCGTCCACGTCACCCGAAATTCATCCAATCGTTCGATCTTTCATTTCGACGGCCCAGATCGCCTGTATTGGATTCCGCCGGAAGCTGCTTCTCATGAGATCCCAGTTTCTTTGGCCTCTCCTCAGCTTCCCCAAGGATCCAGCTATAGAAATATATACTTCAATTTCTACTTCTCGTTCCAGGCGTTTCTCCTTCCCGATGTTTCTTCCCGCAGGCGTCGCCTCCGCCGCGTCCGCCCTCGCCTTCCCTTCCCGTCTCTTCCCCCTCTCTCTCCCTCTCCCTCTCTCCCGATGTGTGGATCGGCCGGCCCCGGCATCGGTGATGCTCGTCTTGCCATCTCCACCGACGTTGGCATGCCCGGGGGCCTTCAGCTCAGCCTCAGCCCCGACCTAGGGTTTCGCCACTTCCGTGCTGGTCGTTCCGGATCGGCCGGCTGCCGCTCCAGTCAGCTGTCCTGTCCCTTCCCGCAAGCGCCGCCCCCACGCCCCCGGTGAGGCCACACGACCGAGCGCTGTCCTCGTCCCTGTCGACAGCATAACACCGCCGCTGGTCCCAGCGAGGGGCACTGATCCGGCCTCAGCACCTCCCACGAAGTTGCCCTTTCCACGACGTCTCCGCCTCCGTCTTGGCCTCCAAGGTCTTTCATGGTATGCGAGTCCTCCATCCTTCTCTTCTCTGCCTACTGGATTTTGCTCTTCAGGATTCTTTGATTTTGGGTTAGCTTCTTTCTTTCTTTTCCCCTTCCTCCGACTCACTAAAAACTTTGCTCTGCCTCTCGTTTGTTTGCTGCAAGCCTGCGATGGCGGTTCCATGTCCTCGTCCTACCGGATTGTTGCCGCTATGAGATCGACGTCGTCGCTGATGGTGCGCGCACGTAACTGTGTCCACACATTTAACTCCAACAACTTCCAGATCCAGTGGCTGATTTGACAAAAAAAAATATGGACATTTTCTGCTTGAGGTAATCCTGTTCTTCTTGTTCATGGTTCTCTTTTCAATGTGAAGTAATATGTGAAGTAATTTTTTTCTTGTTCATGTCTATCTTTTAAATGTGAAAGCCAGTTGAGATATTGCATGTGAGTTGTTTGGTTCCAACAACAAGATTCAGTTTGTAGGGTCTAGAATTTGTAAAAGTTCCACAAAAAAAATGGTGTTCTTTCTTTTTTCTTAAATCGGAAAAAGATACAGGTAGCAGATACAGTGGTTGTTCTATGTAAAATCTGCTTCATGTCCCTCTCTGTACGTTCATATATATGAAAGACGCCAACTTCATCTAGCATCTACAGTTGCCCTGTTCTTCTTCTCATGTGCTCCAAATAGCTAACATTCAGTTTAGGTTCAGTTCTATTTTATTCAATCTGGTTCTGATAATTAGTTTTCTAGGGAACCGTTTACCCACATCAATAGTTTCAAATACGACAATGTAACCTTCCGTATTTTGATGTTGTGAACCCAAACATTTTTTTTTTTAAAAAAAAATTAAAGACCGATGAAGAGATATCACCTTGCTCTTACGATCTGAAAACACATCATCAAAGACTTAACATGTGCTTACCCCATTTATCTCTCACTATATTTCAGTTATGTATAGATTATATTAGGCAATTGGAGAACCAAAACTATTTGAATATTACGTTGCACTATACTGTTTTGGTTAAGTCTGTATTGTTATCAGATTGTTTGCATTGACCAACTTTCACTAAAGTTCCTATTTGCTGTTGTGGCTTTATAATAGCTTATGTGTTCATTTTATTTAACTATCCAAACTTCACTGCTTGTTTTTCATAATTGGAGCTTTTAATGTGTGATTTGTTTGCTCGCGATTTTTTTATATTTACATTTAGAGCCATGGTGTACGACCTGAGTTTTGGAAACCTCATCCATCTCTGAAGATAGAGACATGTTTGTTCAACCATTCTTGTTCATTTCATAAATTTAAAGAAAAGCCTAGTCGTTCAAACAAAGTGTGCATGGTTCCCACAAGTTATTCTATCCTTTTTTTGAGGAAAAAAATGTTCCTTTTGTTGTGCCCCTGCATTATGATGAGGTGTTGCTTCCATTTGAGCACTTTTTCTCGTATTCTGTCTTAAAATACAGTATTAGCATCAACAGCAACGAGCTGCTACCTGCTGCTAGATGTGCCTGCTCCAGTGTCTACGACAGGCTGCTACCTGCTGCTAGATGTGCCTGCTCCAGTGTCTACGACAGCCACAGGGCCAAGCCCTTCTCTTGTGCGACTTCAGATAGGGTGTACATATGTTTATATGTTGTTGCGCCTACATCTCCTATTTTAGGCAACCTCTGCTCTCTTCTTATCTAATCTATTATTGTGATAGAAGCCCCTGACCGACATGTTGTTTCAAGTCATGCTTAGTTTGTCTACATCCTTTTATGTGTCTTCCATTGCTTTATATTGGTAGCCCCATATGTCATCTTCAAATTTCTAGATTCTCATATATACTGTTCTTTTTCCCAGTGCTGACGACTAAAGATCTCAGATATCATCCTAGGTGTTCATGTTACAATCTTTATTTTTTTTGGGATGTGTGTGCACATGCGCCTTTTAGTTTTATCGGTATGTTTCTTTATTGAGCTGAAGTAACATGTCTTGACACTTTAAGATTGGAACTTCATCTTATTTCTTTAACAGGTCTGCTGTACAATGGGGGAGGCTACTAAACTGATTTGACATTTTAAAATTATAAAGGTTTTGGTGGTGAGAATGGCATGCTTGTTTTCATGTTTCCCTTTTTGGCGATGGAGCAATTCATTCTTAGATTTTTTTTCCCTATGTCATTCTTTGTCTTAAATTTCAAATTGGGTGTTCCTGCTGCCAACCTAGCCAAATTTCGCTATTGGTGGTCTGGTTTACATCTTTATTTCAGTGTTGGTATGTTTAGGCTCTATGTTTCGGTAGTGGTACTTCAAAAAATAGGTATCCTACCTTTGCAAATACGCTCAGTTTCATGAAGCCTCTGAGGTACTCTACTTGCTGATTTACAGCAGTTTAAAATCCTTGCTTATATAAGTTTCACAAATCTGGTCCTATGTCTTTTTGGCAGGCTGCTGTTAACGATTTCAACTATTAAATTTACCAGTATTGTGTGTTTAGCTATTGGTTGCATTATCTTGGATATTTGATTTCAGATTGAGTTTTATTCTCACAAACAAAACATCGAAGAACCTATAATAAGGAACTCATTTCTTTTATCACAAATACATAAGGCTTCACGTGTCTCCTAATTACTTTTCATGGACAGTTGGGTTACCAAAGTAGCTCTAAAAGAATTGTTAGATCAATTGACAATTTCCTTTTCGGAATACTGCACCTATTGTTCATCTGATAAGTTTCCTTCATTCTCCTATTGTAGTACAGGTTGATGGCTCAAACAAACCAAACTTTACCTGCTTTTACATATAAACACATCAGAATTCTTATAGCATGGTGATTATCCTATTAAAGTATGTTTTAGATAATATACAATTGTGTCTTATGCTTATTGTTTTCTAGAATTGCATAACTTTTATGAGGTTTATACAGGCTGAAACTTTCTAGATATTCGTTGGGCTTGATCTGAGGGCAAAAGAATTGTTCCAGCCTATTGCATCTTTTTGTGTGAATCTCTTTGCTATCTTTTATATTCATTGGCGAATCACAGATGTTGATCAAGAGTATCATACAACTGAAAGAAGGTACATATATTATCTATTTTGGTATTAATAAAGTTGCATAAATAAGAATTGTGAATATGAGTTCCTCATTTGTTCTAATTTCTTGAACTAATTTTGGGAAGATCTCTCTATGGTCTACCCATTTTTCGGTTTGTATGCTGCACAATGGGCGATTCATGTTACTGTTTCCCCTCTATCCTATCTATTCTCCAAGGGATGATGTTTTTTTTCTGGTTACCGCCTTTCTTTGTTCACAAGATGGTGTTGTCAAAATGATGTGCTTGTTTGCTATATATACAATATGGTGTTGCCACAACACACAGAGAGGAACAACTAGTCCACTACCCATGAGAAGCTGTAATCGCCAATATAGGTTGATGATAAAGTGCTCTATCCAAATTTACTTAGCTGGTGAGTCCATCTTCAAGCTAATTTTGAGATATGTTAAAGTAAATACACTCAAATGGTCCCTTTGTAATACAAACAAGTACTCACTCAAATAAAAAATGCAAAAAATACCAAGATTTACTCGATATTGTACAATACGTATATTACTTTTTTTGGCCATTCGAGAATGCCTCAGACTGAGACTTTTGAATTGTTAGCTGATACCTCTGCCATTAATTTGGAGTCTAGCTTTGAAAATGTTCTATACTTGCATTGAAAGGTTGATTATGTTAATTTGCTTTAGAGTTTTCCGCCTTGTGCTTGTAGGCTGGTACAATTCAAATACTTTTCACTTATCTTCCTAACTTGTGCTAGCAACTCATTAGGTGGTTAATTCAAACTTAGTTGTATCCATTCCCACCGAATCCGCTGACCTTGTGGTTGTTTCTTGTTGCACCAGGTGACACTGATCGGCAACATGTCCACCTCACCATTTTGCGAAATATGGAAGATCCACCTCATCATCTACTTATGCCGATCTTATAGGCATTAAAAGGGTTTCAGACTACCACCCAAAAAACCCTCCTATTCAGGAACAATATCTCATGATCTGATCTTTGTATATTACCCCCTCTAAATCACTACGCGAGGTGCCCTACACGAATGTCTTTACTTTATATAGAATGTTGAGTGTGTTATGGTTTCGTTACCTACTTATGCTTTGAACTATATGTAATATATACATCCTAAATATATATCTATATGCTTTCTTATTCACCGTACTTCCTCAATGTTTAAATTTCACTATAAACATTGAGGAGGGCTCCCGACGCCGCTGCTGGCGTCAGGAGGCATCACGTCCTCCTCGAAGATCTTCGCAAGCGACGCCCCCGGCCTCTCCATCTTCTCCAAAATTTTGTCAACTCGGCGGTTGTTCCATTCCTCATCCTTCCCCTCGATCTCGATGAAGCCATTCGCGACAACATGGACCGGGAAGCGGAAACCGGAACGAACAACCGCGAGTGTCTGCTTGACACCGTGATGGAGAGCTTGCCGGACGCGGTCCCGAGCGGCTGCGTCGAAGAAGCATAAGGCGTCGACCAAGGCGTCGCCTCGAGCCATCGCGCCCTCTGCCGCAGCTACCGCAGGAGCACCCCACATGGGGACGAGCCGGTCGAGGGAGGTGCGAGCCCGCTCCGCCACCATCGTCTCGTCTTGGAGTTGGTCCAAGAGAGCCTGGTTCGTCTCACGGAGCTCCTCGACCGTCTTCTCGACCCCTGCGCAATAAACAAGGAAGAGTGAGACGACGGCATAACGAAAAACTTCAAGACCCAAACAAAAACAAGATGTTAGCCTCACCGTCGCAGTGTTGCCCCAGTGCGGCGAGGTCGTTGGTCAGGCCCTCGGCACGCTGCTCCAGCCTGCGCTTCTCGGCCAGCGCAAGGAGCTTCTCGGACCTAAGGCCCTCGATCAGCCGGCCCGCCTCCACCAGGGCCAGATCCTTGCGGATCACCTCCTGCCGCGCCGCCCCCTCGGCAGCTCGGGCGGTGGCGGCGCCACTCGTGGCGTCTTCGGCCTCTTTTCTGGCCGCCTCCGCTGCGGTCCGGGCAGCGGCGGCCACGCCACGGGCGTCAGCAGCCTCCTGCTTCGCCGCCTCGGCTTCAGCCCGGGCAGAGGTGGCCTCGCTTCGAGCGTCCGCGGCCTCCTTCCTCGACGCTTCGAGAGTGGCGGCGGCCTCCTCCCTGGATCGGGCGACCTCACCTCGAGCCGCCTGGACCTCTGCCTCCGCTTCGTTAAGCCGGCTCGCCATCTGGGCGTTCCGGCTCAGCTCCGCGCGGAGATCTCGAAGCTCCGCCTCGGCCCGCTCGAGGGCGGCTGACACCTGTGCGGATCGGCTCGCCTCCTCGGAGCAGGACCGCTCCGCCTCCGCCATAAGTGCGGCCACCTCCCGGAAGATGGACCGCACCTCGCGCGATGCCCCCCGCTGGGCCGGCTGCTCGACGGGAACCACGGCAAGGGGCGGGCTCAGTGGGACGGGAAACGGCCAAATCGGTCGGTCGAGCTCGATGTCGGGCAGACCCTCCTCCGCCTCGAGCTGCCCCGACAGCGACCCGCCGCTCGACGGCACGGGCCCCGGCTCCCTCTGTCCCTCCGCCGGCGCCTCCTGTTGCGGATCGGTCGATGGAAGGCTCGACCCTGGGCCCTCTTCCCTGGCCGGGCCCTCCGGCGCCTCGTCGGCGCTAGCCGTCACGACGGGCGCCTCCACCGTCATCGAGCCCGCGGCGAGGAGCGGCCCCTGCTCCAGCTCGTTCAGAAGGTCCTCCACTGTCGGCTCCTTCTCCGCCGACACCCCTCCCCCCTTTCCCTCCTCCGCAGCCCGGCTCGTGTTGCTCGGGGCTTCGAGGGGCGCGGTCTCCTCAGCCCCGGACACCGGCGGGGCCGTGCTCGCCCCGGGCACTTCCCCCGAAACAGACGTCGTGGTAGGGGGAAGGGCGCCGCTCCCAGTTGGCGCCGTCGCCGGAGGAGGAGGGGGAGGATGCAGCGCCTCAGTCGACGCGGTGGAGGCTGGCTCGATGCCGTGGGCGGAGGCCCCTGCAGTATGAGATAACAGCGGTGTCAGAATCAGGAAGGATGCCTCGACCCCTGTGGTCGATGGCGACGGCCTCACCAAAATTCGCGACGACCAGTCGGCCCCCTCGAGCCATGGCAGCTCGAGCCTTCTCCAGCCAAGCGGCTTCTCTAGCGGAGGAAGGAGCCATACCTCGAGGTGCCTGTGCCTCGATGGGGCCCGAGGTCTTGGCCCTCTTGGACGAGGCGAGGTCCACCTCCTGATAGGAGCGCTTCCCCCTGAGAAAACAGAGATAGCGTATGTCCTCAAAAAGTAAAAAGGTAAAGCCTCACTACCGACGAGGTCCAAGGAAACTACTCACCCGAAGCGGCGGCTGGGCTTCTTCCCGGAGTCGCCGGACCCACTCGGGGGCTGCGAGCCCACCCCACGGCTCGAGCCCTGCGCCTGGGCCGTCTCCGCAGGGCTGGGATGAGGGGAGGGCTCCCGACGCCTGCCATGGCTCGACCTCGAGGGAGAGCTCTCCTTCCGCCCCACATCGCGGGAGGGCGACCGCACCACCCTCGTGCTGATGTCATGGCGCTCGCTCCGACGCGGGCTCCGGGACCTGCTCCGACGCCCGCGCTGGTGGTCGCGCCCTCCCGCGTCCGCCTCCGCGTCCCGGTGGCGGTGCGGCGATGAACTTCGGGGACGCTCGCGCCCCTGGTCACGAGATGCTCGGGGGCTCCCTCCCCGACGCTCATGATGGCGCGGGCTCGACGCCCCTTCTTGGCGCCCACTCCTCCGCGGGCTCGATGGCGCCCTTGACGGCTCGCGGGGGTCGGGACCCGAACCCTTCTCGACCTGTCGGCCGCCTCTCGAGGCCCGCCCCCTCTCGAGACCCCCCGTCTGGGCTGACGCGGGGGCGGCCTCCGCTGGCGCAGTGGCGGAGGCGCTCCGGGTCCGGGGCTTCCTTGCGATTGGAGGCACGTCCGGCGCGGAGCTCGACGGACCTCGGGCCCCCGACGAGGCAGGGATCGGCGCCGCCTTCCGCGGCTGCGTCCCGCGTGCCCCTTTTGTCGGTGGGACCTCCAGTGTACCCCCCTGCACAGAGGAGCGGTCAGCCCTGCCATCGAAGAGCCCCGCGCGCATCAAGCGCGCATCCATCCCCTCGTCGTCGTCCCCCTCCTCGTCACTACTCTCCTCCTCCGAGCTCGAGGAGCTCAGCTCGGGGGACCCGTCCCCAGGCTGACGGTTGCGACGGGCCCTCGCCAGTCTCTGCTCCCGAGCTAAGCGACGCAAGTTTTTATCTTTCTCTTTCTTCTTTTTTGCATCCTTGCTCTCCTTGCCCTTTTGAGCAGAGAGGCGCCTCACCTGAGCATCCGCGGCGTCTTCCCTCACCGGGGGCCTCGACGCGCGACAAGTAAACGCCCCCTGAAGAAAGGAGAAGCATGAGGAGACAAACCACAAGACGGATGCAAACGGATCGAAAGGGGGAAGAAGGGGGAGGAGGTTCGAGATAGCTCGACTCGAGGGAAGCTTACCAGGTCGAGACACCCCTCGTCGGGCGCCATCGCAACCAGGTGGGAGAGTTCAGGGGTGAACGTCCCCTGGATCGTAATCGACACCCGGGAGACGCCCTCGTTCCGGGACAGCCTCTCTTCGGCCATCCTCGAACGGTTGAGCGCCTCGAGCTGAGCCTGCGGGCCCATCTCGTGCATAAGAAGGGGGCGGTCCGCCAGCGGAAGGACTCTTCGCTGGTGGAACGCCCAAATGACCGCTTGCACGGTCAGCTTCTTCTCATCCACCAGCGTCTTCATCATCTCCATCAACGGGACCAGGTGGCGTTGCCTGTCCGCCGCAACACCCCAGGTCCACTTCTCCGGGCGTTGAGTGACGGACCCGGCCGGTGTACCTGCGGGAGGAGGCCACCTTCGTTCCGAAGGTAGAACCAATGGTCGTCCCACCCGGCCTGGTTGGAGGAAAGCTTGTACCGTAGGTACTCGCGGGGGACATTGGCCGACGAGGTCCCCGCCCTCGCAGTAATGGCAAGGGAGCCCATACGCACGAGCCGCCTCCCGCTGGGCTTCAGGGACTTGATGAAAAGCTCGCCCCGGAAGAGATGGACGAACATCTCCCAGTGCGGCTCCATCTTCAGGTACCCCTCGCACACCGCGGCGAATATGGCGGCGTGCGAGATGGAGTTGGGGGAGAAGTGTTGAAGCTCCACCTCGAAATGGTGGGTCAGCCCTCGCAGGAAGCGGCTCGGAGGGACGCCGAGCCCCATGCGGTGGTAGCGCGTGAAGCTCACCACATACCCCTCCGGCGGGTGCGGCTCCCGGTGCTCCGCCGACGGGATGACCCACCATGCGGGCCCCTCCTCCGGATTGGGGCGCAAGAGCCCCTGGGCCACCAGCGAGTCCATCTCACTCTGCGTCACCTTCGACGGGCTCCAGTCCTCGGCCGGCGATATCTGTGTCTGGGCGGCCATGACGTTGGCGCGGCGCGGATCCGAGCAGCGGACGGGCGGCGGCTAGCTCGAAGGAGAGGGTGCGTGAAGGCTACGGCGGCGGCGAAGGCAAAGGCAAAGTAAAGGGTTCTTTTTCCCCTCTTTCGATATTTATAGGGAGAAATCCAAACGGGCGGGATCTCCCACGACGTAAAAAGGTAACAGAATGCATTCAATGCGCCTACCTGACCGCGTCTCGAGCCGGGTGCAGGTTACACGCGTTACCTCTCCATTCGCTCCTCCACCCGGGCCCGCCACGACCGTCGCTCCAGCTTCGCGTCCGCTGCTCTCCTCGACGGTTTCCGCCTAAAAAGGCGCGCCCAACGGGCAGAAGAATTCCAGACGACGAAGGCTTCTTCACAAAGGTAAAAACGGGCCCCGGCCCTGAGTCTCGAGGCAGCGAAGGCTGGCCCTCGAAAAGGGTTCGACAGCCGGCTTCGAGCACCCGAGTCAGGGACACCAAGGGGCGCCACTCGCGGCATTACTCGAGGGCCGAACCCTCGAGGCCTCTCACGTGTATCCAAGGCAGGGAGCTCGACGTGCAGTGAGATCCCCTCCGAGGGAGGCATCGAGCCACCGGGTCCTATCGAATGGACTCGGCACTCCTGCAGACTGAGCACCCATGCTTTATGAGACCGCCTCCGGGCCACAGTCGACCCCTAACGAACGGGGCACGAGCTCTCACTTGGATTCCCCGTTACTAGCTCACCGGGAACCTCGATACTCGCCCACTCGGGGTAGTACGAGGCATCCCACCTCGCATCCGATCGAAAGGACTCGCGGGATGACAAGCCAGGGCAGTCGGCATGCCGGACAGCTCGAGGAGCCGGCCAGTCGGTTCAGCCTGGCACCCCTCGACGAAAGAGGGTCTAAAAACTCGGACAGTTACGACTAATCTCTTTCTTTGTCTGAACATGGGATTTTCAGGCCTCGGGGGAACGCTCGACCTCCTTCTCACCCGAGCCCTCGAAGACCAGACCCAGGACGAACGCTTGCTCTCCATCTCGTCCGAGCCCTCCGAGCCAAGCCTCGGACGAAGTCCCCCGCGACAAAGGAAAGGTTGCTTCGGACATTTTAACATTATTACCAAACCACATTTCGAGCCTGTTGACAGGTACACACGGCGCCGCAATCTCCGCCCCCTGACGACTCCCGCCTAAAAAGGCGTGCCCACTGGGCAGAAGGTTCCCTAGCGACGGAGGATTCTTCGAGAAGACCATGAAGGAGTTCTAACCACTCCCCCATGGCCTCGGGGGCTACACCCGCGGGTGTCGCTCGCGCGACACCCACGGAGTCCAATCGACAAGACCCTCGAGACCGGTCAGCTACCCATCGAGATCCCGACCTAGAACCCCTGCTCGAGTGCAAGCACTCAAACAAGGGCTCGGGGGCTACTGTCGGTGGTACGAAAAAAGGGTACCCCCAATCAACGCAAACACCCGAACGCTCCGTCTCCGTCTCGCCCGAGCCCTCCCAGCGAGGCCTCGGGCGAACGCTCTATCTCCGTCTCGCCCGAGCCCTCCCAGCGAGGCCTCGGGCGAACGCTCCGTCTCCGTCTCGCCCGAGCCCTCCCAGCGAGGCCTCGGGCGAACGCTCCGTCTCCGTCTCGCCCGAGCCCTCCCAGCGAGGCCTCGGGCGAACGCTCCGTCTCCGTCTCGCCCGAGCCCTCCCAGCGAGGCCTCGGGCGAACGCCTTATCTCCGTCTCGCCCGAGCCCTCCCAGCAAGGCCTCGGGCGAACGCTCCATCTCCGTCTCGCTCGAGCCCTCCAAACCTCGGGCAAACGCGCCTCCACACCTCGAGCCTTAACGCACGGACCTCGAGCTGTACAGTCAGCTGTACCAGCCCATACCACGCATTTAATGCCTTCACCTACTCCGGTCACGTCCACTAGCGCACGGCATGTACCACAGTAACCCGGTGTAAAGGTCAAGTCACGTTTTCACCACAAGCATGGGTAAAAGGGCACCAGTGCAGCACTGCTCGGCCACGTCGGGCACTGTAACCCCTCGAGGCCGGCTACGCGCCCCTCGAGCCCTGCACTGTAACCCCTCGAGGCCGGCTACGTGCCCCTCGAGCCCTGCACTGTAACACCTCGAGGCCGGCTCCGCGCCCCTCGGGCCCCCGTGGCACCACCTCGAAGCCGGCTCCGCGCCCTTCGAGCCCTAACTACTTTCGTGCTATTGAAGGACAGGTACCCCAAGACCCGGAGGGACCTCACCGCGTACTGTACGTTCCGGGATGGGTGCTGTACGGCTCCCGCCTTGTCGCGTCCCCACGTCCGCGCCCGGGATGGAAGCCACGACTCAAGGACGCCTCAACAGCGACGATCACGTCGGCTCCAGTGGCCCCGACAAGACAGAGTCCCTACCCTTCTCCGTATGGGACACCATGCGCCCGGACACCTGTAATACTTTTTGTAACCCTGGCCACCCCTTGCTCTATAAAAGGGGACGCTAGGGCCCTCATTCAGGAGGACGACAAAAAACACACGAGTCCACGCACATACACGAGTCCGGACTCCGGTCCACGCTCATTGAGCTATTATTCGCCCCTGTACAAGCACTTAGGTGCAAGTAATACAAGAACATCCCCCCGCTGGACGTAGGGTCTTCTTTGCCCGAACCAGGATAAATCCTTGTGTCCCCTTGCATCACCATCCAGGAAGAGAAGCACGCGATCATATTACTCGTTGGTGTGATACCCCCGGGTACGAAACACCGACACTTTGGCCTCTCCTCAGCTTCCCCAAGGATCCAGCTATACAAATATATACTTCACTTCAATTTCTACTTCTCGTTCCAGGCGTTTCTCCTTCCCGATGTTTCTTCCCGCAGGCGTCGCCTCCGCCGCGTCCGCCCTCGCCTTCCCTTCCCGTCTCTTCCCCCTCTCTCTCCCTCTCCCTCTCTCCCGATGTGTGGATCGGCCGGCCCCGACATCGATGATGCTCGTCTTGCCATCTCCACCGACGTTGGCCTGCCCGGGCGGCCTTCAGCTTAGCCTCAGCCCCGACCTACAAACTGCGTCAGCTTCTCGAACAGAGGGCTCGTCCACGTCACCCGAAATTCATCCAATCGTTCGATCTTTCGGTTCGACGGCCCAGATCGCCTGTATTGGATTCCGCCGGAAGCTGCTTCTCATGAGATCCCAGTTTCTTTGGCCTCTCCTCAGCTTCCCCAAGGATCCAGCTATAGAAATATATACTTCAATTTCTACTTCTCGTTCCAGGCGTTTCTCCTTCCCGATGTTTCTTCCCGCAGGCGTCGCCTCCGCCGCGTCCGCCCTCGCCTTCCCTTCCCGTCTCTTCCCCCTCTCTCTCCCTCTCCCTCTCTCCCGATGTGTGGATCGGCCGGCCCCGGCATCGGTGATGCTCGTCTTGCCATCTCCACCGACGTTGGCATGCCCGGGGGCCTTCAGCTCAGCCTCAGCCCCGACCTAGGGTTTCGCCACTTCCGTGCTGGTCGTTCCGGATCGGCCGGCTGCCGCTCCAGTCAGCTGTCCTGTCCCTTCCCGCAAGCGCCGCCCCCACGCCCCCGGTGAGGCCACACGACCGAGCGCTGTCCTCGTCCCTGTCGACAGCATAACACCGCCGCTGGTCCCAGCGAGGGGCGCTGATCCGGCCTCAGCACCTCCCACGAAGTTGCCCTTTCCACGACGTCTCCGCCTCCGTCTTGGCCTCCAAGGTCTTTCATGGTATGCGAGTCCTCCATCCTTCTCTTCTCTGCCTACTGGATTTTGCTCTTCAGGATTCTTTGATTTTGGGTTAGCTTCTTTCTTTCTTTTCCCCTTCCTCCGACTCACTAAAAACTTTGCTCTGCCTCTCGTTTGTTTGCTGCAAGCCTGCGATGGCGGTTCCATGTCCTCGTCCTACCGGATTGTTGCCGCTATGAGATCGACGTCGTCGCTGATGGTGCGCGCACGTAACTGTGTCCACACATTTAACTCCAACAACTTCCAGATCCAGTGGCTGATTTGACAAAAAAAAATATGGACATTTTCTGCTTGAGGTAATCCTGTTCTTCTTGTTCATGGTTCTCTTTTCAATGTGAAGTAATATGTGAAGTAATTTTTTTCTTGTTCATGTCTATCTTTTAAATGTGAAAGCCAGTTGAGATATTGCATGTGAGTTGTTTGGTTCCAACAACAAGATTCAGTTTGTAGGGTCTAGAATTTGTAAAAGTTCCACAAAAAAAATGGTGTTCTTTCTTTTTTCTTAAATCGGAAAAAGATACAGGTAGCAGATACAGTGGTTGTTCTATGTAAAATCTGCTTCATGTCCCTCTCTGTACGTTCATATATATGAAAGACGCCAACTTCATCTAGCATCTACAGTTGCCCTGTTCTTCTTCTCATGTGCTCCAAATAGCTAACATTCAGTTTAGGTTCAGTTCTATTTTATTCAATCTGGTTCTGATAATTAGTTTTCTAGGGAACCGTTTACCCACATCAATAGTTTCAAATACGACAATGTAACCTTCCGTATTTTGATGTTGTGAACCCAAACATTTTTTTTAAAAAAAAATTAAAGACCGATGAAGAGATATCACCTTGCTCTTACGATCTGAAAACACATCATCAAAGACTTAACATGTGCTTACCCCATTTATCTCTCACTATATTTCAGTTATGTATAGATTATATTAGGCAATTGGAGAACCAAAACTATTTGAATATTACGTTGCACTATACTGTTTTGGTTAAGTCTGTATTGTTATCAGATTGTTTGCATTGACCAACTTTCACTAAAGTTCCTATTTGCTGTTGTGGCTTTATAATAGCTTATGTGTTCATTTTATTTAACTATCCAAACTTCACTGCTTGTTTTTCATAATTGGAGCTTTTAATGTGTGATTTGTTTGCTCGCGATTTTTTTATATTTACATTTAGAGCCATGGTGTACGACCTGAGTTTTGGAAACCTCATCCATCTCTGAAGATAGAGACATGTTTGTTCAACCATTCTTGTTCATTTCATAAATTTAAAGAAAAGCCTAGTCGTTCAAACAAAGTGTGCATGGTTCCCACAAGTTATTCTATCCTTTTTTTGAGGAAAAAAATGTTCCTTTTGTTGTGCCCCTGCATTATGATGAGGTGTTGCTTCCATTTGAGCACTTTTTCTCGTATTCTGTCTTAAAATACAGTATTAGCATCAACAGCAACGAGCTGCTACCTGCTGCTAGATGTGCCTGCTCCAGTGTCTACGACAGGCTGCTACCTGCTGCTAGATGTGCCTGCTCCAGTGTCTACGACAGCCACAGGGCCAAGCCCTTCTCTTGTGCGACTTCAGATAGGGTGTACATATGTTTATATGTTGTTGCGCCTACATCTCCTATTTTAGGCAACCTCTGCTCTCTTCTTATCTAATCTATTATTGTGATAGAAGCCCCTGACCGACATGTTGTTTCAAGTCATGCTTAGTTTGTCTACATCCTTTTATGTGTCTTCCATTGCTTTATATTGGTAGCCCCATATGTCATCTTCAAATTTCTAGATTCTCATATATACTGTTCTTTTTCCCAGTGCTGACGACTAAAGATCTCAGATATCATCCTAGGTGTTCATGTTACAATCTTTATTTTTTTTTGGGATGTGTGTGCACATGCGCCTTTTAGTTTTATCGGTATGTTTCTTTATTGAGCTGAAGTAACATGTCTTGACACTTTAAGATTGGAACTTCATCTTATTTCTTTAACAGGTCTGCTGTACAATGGGGGAGGCTACTAAACTGATTTGACATTTTAAAATTATAAAGGTTTTGGTGGTGAGAATGGCATGCTTGTTTTCATGTTTCCCTTTTTGGCGATGGAGCAATTCATTCTTAGATTTTTTTTCCCTATGTCATTCTTTGTCTTAAATTTCAAATTGGGTGTTCCTGCTGCCAACCTAGCCAAATTTCGCTATTGGTGGTCTGGTTTACATCTTTATTTCAGTGTTGGTATGTTTAGGCTCTATGTTTCGGTAGTGGTACTTCAAAAAATAGGTATCCTACCTTTGCAAATACGCTCAGTTTCATGAAGCCTCTGAGGTACTCTACTTGCTGATTTACAGCAGTTTAAAATCCTTGCTTATATAAGTTTCACAAATCTGGTCCTATGTCTTTTTGGCAGGCTGCTGTTAACGATTTCAACTATTAAATTTACCAGTATTGTGTGTTTAGCTATTGGTTGCATTATCTTGGATATTTGATTTCAGATTGAGTTTTATTCTCACAAACAAAACATCGAAGAACCTATAATAAGGAACTCATTTCTTTTATCACAAATACATAAGGCTTCACGTGTCTCCTAATTACTTTTCATGGACAGTTGGGTTACCAAAGTAGCTCTAAAAGAATTGTTAGATCAATTGACAATTTCCTTTTCGGAATACTGCACCTATTGTTCATCTGATAAGTTTCCTTCATTCTCCTATTGTAGTACAGGTTGATGGCTCAAACAAACCAAACTTTACCTGCTTTTACATATAAACACATCAGAATTCTTATAGCATGGTGATTATCCTATTAAAGTATGTTTTAGATAATATACAATTGTGTCTTATGCTTATTGTTTTCTAGAATTGCATAACTTTTATGAGGTTTATACAGGCTGAAACTTTCTAGATATTCGTTGGGCTTGATCTGAGGGCAAAAGAATTGTTCCAGCCTATTGCATCTTTTTGTGTGAATCTCTTTGCTATCTTTTATATTCATTGGCGAATCACAGATGTTGATCAAGAGTATCATACAACTGAAAGAAGGTACATATATTATCTATTTTGGTATTAATAAAGTTGCATAAATAAGAATTGTGAATATGAGTTCCTCATTTGTTCTAATTTCTTGAACTAATTTTGGGAAGATCTCTCTATGGTCTACCCATTTTTCGGTTTGTATGCTGCACAATGGGCGATTCATGTTACTGTTTCCCCTCTATCCTATCTATTCTCCAAGGGATGATGTTTTTTTTTCTGGTTACCGCCTTTCTTTGTTCACAAGATGGTGTTGTCAAAATGATGTGCTTGTTTGCTATATATACAATATGGTGTTGCCACAACACACAGAGAGGAACAACTAGTCCACTACCCATGAGAAGCTGTAATCGCCAATATAGGTTGATGATAAAGTGCTCTATCCAAATTTACTTAGCTGGTGAGTCCATCTTCAAGCTAATTTTGAGATATGTTAAAGTAAATACACTCAAATGGTCCCTTTGTAATACAAACAAGTACTCACTCAAATAAAAAATGCAAAAAATACCAAGATTTACTCGATATTGTACAATACGTATATTACTTTTTTTGGCCATTCGAGAATGCCTCAGACTGAGACTTTTGAATTGTTAGCTGATACCTCTGCCATTAATTTGGAGTCTAGCTTTGAAAATGTTCTATACTTGCATTGAAAGGTTGATTATGTTAATTTGCTTTAGAGTTTTCCGCCTTGTGCTTGTAGGCTGGTACAATTCAAATACTTTTCACTTATCTTCCTAACTTGTGCTAGCAACTCATTAGGTGGTTAATTCAAACTTAGTTGTATCCATTCCCACCGAATCCGCTGACCTTGTGGTTGTTTCTTGTTGCACCAGGTGACACTGATCGGCAACATGTCCACCTCACCATTTTGCGAAATATGGAAGATCCACCTCATCATCTACTTATGCCGATCTTATAGGCATTAAAAGGGTTTCAGACTACCACCCAAAAAACCCTCCTATTCAGGAACAATATCTCATGATCTGATCTTTGTATATTACCCCCTCTAAATCACTACGCGAGGTGCCCTACACGAATGTCTTTACTTTATATAGAATGTTGAGTGTGTTATGGTTTCGTTACCTACTTATGCTTTGAACTATATGTAATATATACATCCTAAATATATATCTATATGCTTTCTTATTCACCGTACTTCCTCAATGTTTAAATTTCACTATAAACTGCATATGCGCGCGATGGCGCGCGCTCTACACTAGTATATATGGCCCTGCCCAGCGCCCAAACCATCCATCCCATCATCGAGACGCACAAGCACAAACAAGAGAGCTAGGCTCTGTTTGGAACACAGAAAAGCATCCTAACAGAAACTAAGACTCTGTTAGGCTCTGCTTGAAACACAGGAAAGCATCCTAAGGCTCTGTTAGGCTATGTTTGGAACATAGGAATTTTTTTCTGTTTCTATATTTTTCCTGTGAAATTGAACTAATTCTTGTGAAATTCTGACACGATTTCTGTGAAATTGTTTGGAACATAGGAATTTTTTCATGTTTCTATGTTTTTCCTATGAAATTTTCCTGAAATTTTCCTGTGTTACAAACAGAGCCGCTAATTGCCGAGAATACGTACTACTACTGTGTACGAGTAGGCTTTACTTACGCAAAAATACTACAAGAAAATGGATGCTCCTCGCTGTCCCATCTTCGGGCTCTGCGTCGTCTCGGCGGCTGTCGCCGTCGCCGCTTGTGCCGACGAGGCTCATCAGCTGCAGACTGGCCTCGCGCTTGCCCTCTGCGTCGTGTTCCACGCCGGAATTGCGCTCCTGCTTAACGGCGGCGTCCGCGCGGGTGGTGGACGTCGTCTCCGCCGCGCATGATCATAAGCCGACCGCAGCTCCCGCTCTTGCACGCACTCTTCCTCCGATGTCTTTTCAAGCTTCAAGGTGGTTGTTTAGGAGTACAGTACTCGTACAATAATATGTTCGGCCTGTTGCGCCGTGTAAAAGTTGGTTTGACTTGTTGTAGACTCGTACTCCGTTATGTTATTGCTTTCCTGTAAGAAATAACGGCAGCAGCTTTCACTACATACTAGAAATATTTGCGGCGTTGCCGCTTATGGCCAGTGTGTAGTTTATTTATAGCGTTGTTGTACAATTTTTTATTATTTTATTTTATGTGTGATATGGGTAAGCTATTATTAACATTTCCTAGAAATTTGAATATAGAAATTTGTGCTATTAATTATTTACAGAAAACTATAAAGAAATGTAGAGATATATTTTTAGCAATAAAATTTTATAAAAAATTGTGATATTATGTGCTTACAATGCAGTGCTAGTTGTATAGAGTTCAACAAACTTGATTTGGTGTTTTTATGATTTTTATTTGATTTACTATGTTTTTGACAAAAATTCAGATATATTTGAAAAATAATAAATTCGCTGGAAAAAGAAAAATGGCGACGGGCCGAATACAGCCCACGAAGGCCCAGTTCGGGCGTAAATCAGGCCCGAGTGGGGAGGGAAGCCGGCCTGGACTGCGGGTTTATTTTGAGAAAGCTCGAGGTTCGTTTTAAAAAACATCCTGAGAGGAGGACTGGACTGCGGGTTGATTCGAGTAAAGTTCGAGGGTGTTTTTGCAAAACAACCCGAGGAGGCAAGATCTGGGCCGTCCGCCCGGCCGATCCGACGGCTGGGAAAAGCGGGCAACGTGGCCACGCTGGTCGGCCCTCTTTTGGTGTAGAAATCGTATAAAGAGATACTTTATTTCGCCTCATCTTTTTATCACCCTCCTTTTTCGAGGTGCAGGGCAGATATAGCCTTCTTTCAAGCATTAGTACTTGGACCCTGTTTGATACTCTAGCACAACTAAAGGTTAGAGTTATTTTCTAGCTTATAAGTAGCCCTAAACTAACTCTAACCAGAGAGATGTTTAGATAGAAAAGTTAGATTGACAATAAATGTACTTTCCTAATCATTTGGTGGGGTGGAGATAGAGAGAAAAAAATTATTTTTCTAGGGGTCCCAACCAGAGCTAACCCAAATAATCACCTCTTGGTGGGGATAGTTTTTAAGGTGAGTTAGTTGCAAATAGCTCAATCTAGCCCTTTTGTTTGGATACTTTAAGGCTAATTGAGCCTCAAACTAACTCTAGCTCTTGGATCCAAACAGGGCCTTGGAAGAGATCATATTCATTATGCTACTGCTTTTGTCAGCGCCTAAAGTATGCTGTTTCGACTAATTCTGATTGATAAGCTTAAATGAATAGGTTGGTTGAATTTGGTTAATTTTTGGCTTAGGATGGAACATTCCAAAGCTGCGAAACTTGCTTCCCGATAAAGCCTAACTCATCTCTAAGAGGTTCTTCAAACTTGGTTTTTGGAAAAGAAAAAGTCATTATACCAACTTTCCAACAACTCTGGATCTATATCCATGCTTCCCTATCACTATTCTAGGCTTAACTCGCGCAGTTTTTTCGGGTTTTCCTCTTTGGAGTTTCTTTTTTTTTCTTGTCTTCCACTGCCTAGACCAGACGCCATTTTTTTTTTACAACATGACCAGACGCCAGTTGACCACCCCTTGGCCCTTGCCACGGCCTGGCCAGGCAGGCGTAATAGCCCTGCGACCGTGTCCTTGCTGCGGCCGGGTGGGGAAAACTTGCCCTGGCCACGGCGACCGTGGAAGGCTTACGAAGTGGATGGGCGTCATTTGATCCGAATTTGATTGTTTTAGAAACAAAATTATAAATTCGTTGGAGCCTTTGGAGGAGGGCTTCCATATTTTTTTTCAAATATAGTTTTTTTTTTCAAAAAAAAAAACTCTTCGCCTGTGCATAAGGGAGACGGGCACGGGCCCTTGTTAGCCGCACAAAACAAAACAGGTATGAAAAGTGCCCAGGTATTGGAGACTTCCTCGTCCAATCATCCCTCGCTCTTGCTATTTACTCCCTCCTCTTCGGTAAAATGGTAAAAAAGTCGTTTCGGACAGTGATACGGACTCTAAAACGTAATTTTGACCACTTGTTTCTTTAAAAATATTTATTAGAAAGTGGTATATGTATACTTTTATAAAAGTACTTTTCAAGACAAATTTATTTATATGATTTTTATATCTCTAAACTCAATAATTTAAAAGTTATTCAAGATTTATCTTTTACCAAACTGGAGGGAGTACACACTTTCATTGTTATTTGATAAACTTTATCCAAATATAGACTAAATAGTCTTAAAAGATTCGTCTCGACATGTACATACTATTAGTATAATTAATTATTTTTTACCTACATTTAATGCTCCACGCATATTGAAAGGATCAAGATGCCCAAGAGGGGGGGTGAATTGGGCTTTTCTAAAACTTATTGCAAGAATTAAAACCTATCAAGCCCAATTAACCCCCTAGTGCCTAGAAGTGTGAATGACAAGAATTAACCGCACAAAAGACAATCGCTAAACCTTTTCTACTCTAGCATGGCAATTCAATTTGAATGAACAACAAGTAAATGCGGAATCGAATTGCTCAAAGGTAAATGCGTAGTAAAGAGAGTAGAGAGACACGACGATCTTTTTGCCGAGGTATCGAGGTGTCGGCACACTCCCTAGTCCTCGTTGGAGCACCCACGCAAGGGTATCGCTCCCCCTTGATCCGCGCAAGGATCAAGTGCTCACTACGAGCTGATTCTTCGCCACTCCGGCCCGGTGAATCGCTCACTACCGGTCACAACTTGACTTGGGTCATCCACAAAGCCTCCGGATGATCACCAAGCTCTTCGATCGCCACCAAGCCGTCTAGGTGATGCCGATCACCAAGAGTAACAAGCTAGAACTCTCACTTGACCAACACAAGGCCAAAGAGATGGATGGATGCACACTTGCTACTCAATTCTCACTAGGAGGTGTCTAATTCTCACAATTAGCAAATCACTCAACCTCACTAGGGTTCTTGCACTCACTCACACTCACAATGTGTTTCTCAGCAGATGAAAGTGGCAAGAACACTCAAATGGATGAAGGGAAGGAAGTATATATACTCCCCCAACCGGCCATCCAAAAACAGCACAAGACAGACATTCTGCGGGGGCATCGGACGCTCCGATGCCTGGCATCGGACGCGCCGATGACCTCGACCAATGGTCGACTGTACCATCCTGTCAGACATGTTAAAGGAGCATCGGACGCTGGGCAGCATCCGATGCCCCTGCATCGGACGCGTCCGATGCCATTTGAACCTCTCTGGAACCTCTCTGGACGGCCATCGGACGCTGGCCCTCAGCGTCCGATGCCTCCCAAAGTTCACTCCCAAGTGAACAGTGACACCGGAGCATCTGATGTGACACCATCGGAGCCTCCGATGCCACGCACCAAACCAAACCCTAAGTCGGGGTGGGCATCAAAGCCTCCGATGCCCCCACAGCCAGCGTCCGATGCCTCTTACACGGCCAAAACGAACTCGGATCGCGACGCGGCCTTAACGACTTTTGATCCTCTCGACATAAGGCATCTCTCTGAGCTACCTTGGGCTATGAAATAACAAGTGTGCACCACACCTACCTCAATAAACTCATCTAGGTCAAGCTACTGATTCACGCTCGCCTTTATAGTACGGCCAAAGGAAAAACAAAGACCTAAGACTACCTAAGTGTCCTCCAACACCATGTGACACTTAGCCTAGTCTACCACCGTCTTCGTCGTCCATCCTTTGAGAACCGAAACGATTTCCATCGCCAGGGGACATGAACTCCATATGCCCGTATCGTCGCCATTTCCGTGACCTAACTTATCTCTGTTTCTGCAAAACACACGTTAGTCACAGTAATCTTGTGTTTCATGCAATCACCGAAACCACTAGGGGCCAAGATGCGTTCAATCTCCCCCTTTTTGGTGATTGATGACAACACGAGATCGAGTATAGAGAGAAGAGGTTTTTAAATCATGACATGTATGAACTTGCAATGAATAAGTGAGATTGATTAGGGGCAAGTTCAAACATGTCATGCCATCATCCTGCACTCAACAAGTTAGAGTGAATAACAAGTGCAAGAGTAAAGAGCTCGAATACATAACAAATGAGAATTGAGCACAAGTAAACGAGTAAGGCGAAATGACATGTCATATCATATATCATAGTGAGCACATACATGTCATAAAGGTCCATAGCATAAGAATATCACATAAACATGCACAAAAGATACGATAAGTAAAGAGCGTATGTGAAATTAACACAACAAAAGACATCGAAACCCTCTCACATCGCTCCCCCTATCGCTATACTTGGCCACTCTCCCCCTTTGGCATCAAGCGCCAAACTAAGCGTTAGAGGGCGGAGGTGGTGCAGACGAGCCAGGTGCTGACTCCAGAGAGCGCTGAGTGAACTCAAACTACTGGAGGTACTCCTCAGAGTCAGAAGAAGTGGTGCCGGTAGCCTGCTGACCCTCTGGAGCTGGAAGCTGCGGTGAAGCGGTTCGGGTCGGCTCGGGCACTGACTGCTCTGGCGCTGTCTGCTCTGCCTGCTCAGAAGCTGTCTGCTCTGTCTCTGTCGCAGTCTCAGTCTGTGTAGTTGTAGCCGCCTGAGCCTCGGAGTGCGGAAGCTCTGGAATCGAAGATAGCTCAGGCTGTGCTGTCGTGGTAGTCTCAGACTGGACTGGCTCGGTCTGCTCAGAGGACGCAACGGAGCTCGGTAGGGTCTCTGTGGTGGAGGTCACAGGAGTCGTCGACGTCAGAACTGGGTCTGGAAGATCTGGAGTAGGAAACCTAGTGAGCTCACTGAAGCTGGCAGACAAGTCCCGCGTCACGGTGGTGGTCGTCGCGAACAGAGACTCTATCGGACGTGGCGTGAAACCAGTACGCAAGGGACTGAACACAGGGGCTCCTCCAGGTGGCATGGTGAAAGAGAGGAACTGGGAGGAGCTCTGCGGAAACTGCTGCTGCTGCCCAAACTGCTGGGGAAGGACAGGTGGCTGCCACTGGATCTGCTGTTGGGGGGGAGGCTGCTGCCACTGCCACTGAGGAGGACCGCTGGCTAGTCGCTCCATAAAACTCAGGGTCTGCTGCTGTAGTGCCATCATCTGACGCTGCAGGGCGTCTGAGCGCTCCTGAGCCTGCTGCTGTGCGAGACGCTGCTGCTCCTGGGCTAAACGTTGTACGTCCTGTGTGACGGTCCTCTGCTGCTCCTCCATCCGTGCAAGTATAGCAAGGAGTGCGGGATCGGAGGAGCTGGACGGCCCAGCCTCAGTTTCGTGTGAACGTGGCTGGTAGCGAGGCGGGAGCTGGTAGTCCTCGTCCGAGCTGTCTGTGGGGTCCTCTGCAACGAACATGTCACCACCCTCTAGATCAGCAAGCTCCTGCTCGGTGAGTGCCTGGACAGTTTCGTCCTGCTCCTGGGCTGACTCGGGGACCTCTGGTCTCTAGCGTGAACTGGATGGAGCGTCCTGCGGCTGCCTGCGATCCCGGCCGTGTCCCAACAACTGACTCATGTTATACTCAGGGAACACGGTCGCGGACCCAGTGAGAGACTGACTGAGATGAGCACCGGTGGTGGCAGCTACCTTCCAAAGAATATAGGAGATCCAATGCGCATAAGGGAGCTGCCTGCGGGCCTTGATGCCCTCTACGACGGTGTCCTCTATCTCACACAAGATGACGTCCCAGACGTCGAACTCCTGCTACCTGACCATATAAGCGAGTAACCACAGCTGCAGCCTAGAGAGTCCCTCTCCGAAGCCCACCCTAGGAAGCAAGGTCCGCCTGAGAATCGCGTTGAGGATCCAAGCCGTAGGGGTAAGGTCCCTAGGAGTGCGACTCGAACCCTCACCGAAAGGCTCAGTGAAGCACGGGCGAACCAAGTCCGTCGAAGGCTGTGCACCACCGTGAGGGCGACGGGGTGGCTCCGTCCTGTCGTAACACAGGTCGTGGATCCGGGTCTGTGAGCGTGTCAATCCAAACCAACCCCGGATCTCTGACGAAAATAGTCTGTAGTGCTCCCCCTCTAGTGCGAACTCGATGGTCTCTCTGTTCGGGTGCACCCATAGCGAAGCATAAAACTGAAAGACCCAATCCTCAACATATGAGCCAGACCGCCCCAAAAGGTCCTCTAGACCAGGTACGTAAGTGAGAATAGGGCGGATCTGCTCACCAACTGCCGTGACTATCGCCTCCAGTGGACAAACACGCTGGGTCGCAGGGAGATGTCGGCGTTCCTGTAACCCTGGTAAAAATCCTCCTGCAGCACTGTATAGAACGCTGGGCCTGCTTGCTGCTGTCGCTCCCTCGGGAACCACTGCTCGACTGGGACGAGCCGGAGCGTCTGGATATGAGAACAAGTAGCCCCCCGGAGGTCTAGTCGTGGAATCGGCGGGGGCGCACGCCTCGACGGAGCATGTGCTCCCCGTAGAGGAACATCGGGCCAAGGTGGCACCGCTGTCCTGCGACGAGAGGACCGGCGCCGGGGAACCTCCTCGGGAACCTCCTCCTTAGCCTCTGCCTCTGGGGCCTCTGCCTCTGGTGGCTCTGCCTCTGCCTGTGCTGCCTTGGCTTCTGCCTGGCTTTGCTATGAGCTCTAGGGCTCGACTCCTGGGGAGGTGAACGTCGTGCGACGACCGGCAGCCATAAGCGTGCCAGTCGGTGAGTGGTGGAACCGTTCGACCTCCTCAACTGCTCTGCGCTGGTCGGGGGACAACTGGTCCTCAATCCGGAGTCCGCCCGTACGACCTCCCTGCTCGGCACGCTCTGCGGCGACCGCAACCTCTCGAGCCTGGTCTGCCTCCCTCTGCTCTCTGGTGCGCTTCCTGCGCGTAATCAGCTTTGCCTTCCCAGGCCGCTGACCGGGAGGGGGACGAGGAGGAGAGTCCCCTGGGCCACCACCGACGTTCTTGCAGCGCGGCATGGCTGACAGGAACGAGGGGCACTATCACTAAAGAAGACCTGAACTGCTTGGACTGCCGCTGAAAAGATCAGACTGCCACTGAACACTCTGACAACCAAACTGACACGGAAGACTCTGACAAGAAAGCCCCCTAACTGTCACTGATCTGCTGGCGCTGTCACTCGCGAGGCTTGGCCTCGTTCCGTACCCGCGGGCTTGGCCCCGGGTTAGGTGCCACTGCCAACTGACAACTGACGAGCTGACAACTGCCACGGACTCTGACGCGCTGCGAGAATAGATAGGATATATAAGAAACATATAATCTAGAGATGAGGAGGCCTATCGGAAGCAAAGCATAGGGGATAAGAAGGTAGAAAGCTTCGCTACCTGACAAACCGACGAAACGACCCAAGCAATAGGGAAGCACAGACATTCTGACACCCACACGTCATGCCAAGGAGGTCTGCATGAACAACGGGCGAAAATGGGGTTAAAACAGTGAAGGAACGGACTCTGGGACATTTCATCGAGCACCTTGTGGACAAGGTATATGAATGGGGTGGAGATGCTCACTGTGAAGGCACGAGCAGCCGGGGAGGAAAGCGCCGTGGAGGAAGGATGGCTCGAGGACGAGGGATGAACTCCGGCGCAGTAGGCTCGGTCGCTGGCGAGCACTCCGGCGAGTGCGGAGATGGGGCTTCGGCGAGCGCGCTCGCGACAGGGATGGGCGAGCGCGGTGGGGGGGGGGGAGGGTGTCGGCCGTCGGTGAGGAAGGCGGTGCAGCGGCAGGACGGCGCGAGGATGAACAGGCGGCGAGGGCACGGCGGCCGGCACAGGCTCGCCGGAGGACGCGCGGAGGAGCGGTTAGGGTTGGGGGCACAGGTGCGGGTGTCGAGCTTGGTCACGAGGAAGACGATGAAAAGGAGATATGACGTGTGGGTCCCAGATGTCAAAGAAGAAACTATTGCGCCGCTTAAAGGGGCATCGGACGCGCCGATGATTACGCATCAGACGCTCCGATGCCTGTCCAGAGAGTTTCAAAAATGCCAAAAACACATCGGAAGCTTCCGTTGCCATGGCATCGGATGCTGGGTAGCGTCCGATGGTCCATCGGACATCGGATGCTCACCTGACACTGTTCCAGCCGGAGCTGTCTACAGTGTAGGGCATCAGACGCTGGGGGAGCGTCCGATGGAGCTTCTGATGCCCCATTTTGGGCCGTTTTGAAGATTTCTGTTGCGGCTCCCTCTCCCAACCGAGTTCCAACTCAAAGAAGAGGCAAATAAACACCAGTTGGAACCTAGTATGAGCATCCTCACATAAACCCTCAATTTTATAAATATTTTGCCATAGGCTATGTATCATTTTTAGATAAAATAGGCAATAAATCCCAAGGAGACAACATGTGGCCACCAAAAACTAGGGGACTCAACCATTAGGAGCCTCAAAAGCTCCCCCTAGCGGTGGACGAACACAGCGGTTGCTCAAAGCAAAACAAAAAAGAAACGACAAAGCAACAAACATGCATATGCAATGCATTACGGAAATTGAATCTAGGATGCTTGTCAAGTTTGCTCATGGGTAAGCTTCTTCACACGCTTTTTAGGGCAGTTATCTTAACCACGTCTGACAAGCCTATGTGCATAGCATAATTTAAACATGACATATTATACAATGCAATGCAAAGACAACTCCCTTTCACTTTTTGACAAAGTTACTTAGATCAAGCACATTTAGCTCACTTCGCAATCTACAAAGAGTGTTTTCATCTAGGGGTTTTGTGAAGATATCCGCCAATTGATCTTTGGTTCTAACTCCTTCTAAGGATATGTCTTTCTTTGAAACATGGTCTCTGAGAAAGTGATGGCGAATATCTATGTGCTTTGTGCGAGAGTGTTGAACCGGGTTGTTAGCAAGCTTAACCGCGCTCTCATTGTCACACAACAAAGGTACCCTTTCTAGAACTGCACCATAGTCTAAAAGGGTTTGTTTCATGTAAAGGATTTGTGCACAACAAGCACCCGCGGCTATGTATTCCGCCTCGGCGGTAGACAAGGCCACACTATTTTGCTTCTTAGAACTCCATGAAACTAGTGATCTCCCAAGCAAATGGCACCCTCCAGATGTGCTTTTTCTATCTACTTTGCAACCCGCGTAATCCGAATCGGAATACCCAACGAGTTGGAAGTTAGCTCCTTTGGGATACCAAAGGCCAAAGCTTGGGGTGTGCTTTAGGTACCTAAGGATTCTCTTCACCGCTATGAGATGTGATTCCCTAGGATCGGCTTGAAAGCGAGCACACATGCAAACACTAAACATGATGTCGGGCCTAGATGCGGTCAAATATAACATGCTACCAATCATAGAACGGTAGAGAGTTTGGTCAACCGGGTTACCTCCCACATCTAGGTCGAGATGTCCATTTGTTGGCATTGGAGTTTTGATAGGCTTGCAATCATCCATGTTGAAGCGCTTGAGGAGGTCTTTTGTATACATTTCTTGAGATATGAAAGTCCCCTCCTTCAATTGCTTGACTTGGAAGCCTAGGAAGAATGTGAGCTCTCCAATCATGGATATTTCGAACTCCTTCGACATCAAGTCACCAAATTCCTTGCAATAGGCTTCATTTGTTGACCCGAAGATGATATCATCAACGTAGACTTGACAAATGAAGATTTCTCCATCAAGCTTCTTGGTGAATAGTGTGGTGTCAACCATCCCAATGGTGAAGCCCTTCTCAATGAGGAAGTCCCGGAGACGCTCGTACCAAGCTCTTGGGGCTTGCTTGAGCCCATATAGCGCCTTGGACAACCTATAAACATGATTAGGATATCTAGGGTCTTCAAACCCGGGAGGTTGATCAACATAGACTAGTTCATTTATGAAGCCATTTAAAATGCACTTTTCACATCCATTTGATATAATTTAATGTCATGATGTGATGCATATGCAAGGAGGATACGAATGGCTTCGAGTCTTGCAACCGGTGCAAAAGTCTCTCCAAAGTCCAAGCCTTCAACTTGAGAGAACCCCTTTGCCACCAGCCTTGCCTTGTTTCTAACAACCTTGCCTTGATCATCTTGCTTGTTTCTAAACACCCATTTTGTTCCAATGACTCTTGCGCCTTTGGGTCGCTCTTCAAGTGTCCAAACTTGGTTGCGGGTGAAGTTGTTTAATTCTTCATGCATAATATTCACCCAATCTGGATCACCTAGAGCTTCATCTACAATGGTAGGCTCAACAAGAGAAACAAAGGAGTGATGTTCAATAAATAAGGCAAGTTTTTGAGATTGAGTCATTACACCCCTTGTTGGACTCCCTATGATGAGATCTTGAGGATGAGCTTGTAGTAGAGGAGTAGTCCTTTGATCAACCACTTGAGGGGCCGCTTGTGGAGCATCAACATCTTGAGCTTGTACCACCATTTGATCATGGGAGACATGAGTATCTTCAAATGGATCTCTTCCTTCTTTGTCATCAACATGTGGTACATTGGATGAGGATGGCTTGTCAAGGACTTGCACATCATCATCATCATCTTTAGGCTTGATGGCTCCAACCGGCATGTTCTTCATTGCTTCCTTCAATGGTTCATCACCTACATCATCAAGATTTTCATGCTCTCCTTGAGAGCCATTAGATTCATCGAATTCCACATCATATGTTTCTTCTACCATCTCGGTGGCATGGTTGAATACTCCATATGCTTTGGACTTCAATGAGTAACCAACAAGAAAACCAATATCACATCGGCGTTGAAACTTCCCTAGGTGTTGGCGCTTCTTGTAGATGTAACATTTGCACCCAAACACTCTAAAGAAAGATACATCCGGCTTCTTGTTGTTGAGTAGCTCATAGGAGGTCTTGCCATGTAGACGATTGGGGAACAATCGATTTGATGCATAGCAAGCGGTGTTGATTGCTTCCGCCCAAAATCTCTCCGGTGTAGTGTACTCATCTAGCATTGTCCTTGCTAGGGTGATTAGAGTCCGGTTCTTCCTCTCGACTACCCCATTTTGTTGTGGTGTGTAGGTTGCGGAAACCTCATGCTTGATCCCAACTTCATCACAATATTGCTCAATGTGGGTGTTGTCAAACTCTCTTCCATTGTCACTTCTTATCTTCTTGATCTTCAAGTCGAACTCATTTTGGGCTCTCTTGGCAAACTTCTTGAATGAAGGGTGTGACACCCTAGTGTCAAGCACTGCATTAGGAATTGCAATTAGCTACTAAGAAGCATAAGCAATGCATTGTATCATTTCATGTGCATGAGAGTGCTTTTGTCTTTTGTTTATTTATTTGGATTTGTATTTCTATTTGACTCGATGATTTAAGTGGATCTCTGCTTGGGCAAAGAGTTTTATAAAATAGAGTTGGAGTTTTTGACCTAGTTCAAAATAGTTTATCAGATAAAAATGAGGCAAAGAAAATGGTTTATGTTGCAAAACTGACTTTATTTATGTGGAGGTTGTAAAAATGGTTTTCAGAAAAAGTATCTTATATGAAAGTTGTAGAGAAAAATATTTGGAGCAACTTTCATATTTGAGTCAAAACCTAGTTTGGAGTTTTTGAAACTGTTTTGAATGGTCAAAGTTTGAAAAGAATTTGGAAAAAAAAAGAAAAAGGAAAACGATTTCTCCCGCGCCCCACCTTTCGGCCCAACTCGCGCGCGCGCCGGCCCAGCTCGCCCGCTCGCGTGCGCCGGCCCGCTCCCGCACTCGCCCGCGCGCCGCGCGCGCCGCGCACCGCCGCCCGCCTGACGCCCGTGTCGTACGCCGGCCGCAAGCGCCGCGTGGCCGCCTTCGCCTGCACCGTATCCCGCTCGCCCTATCGCCGCAAGATCGTTGCTCGCTCGATCACGCCACGATCCCCGCTCGCCAGTCGCCGCTCGCCTCGCCTGCCGAGCCCTGCTGCCCGCGCGCGCCGCACGCCACGCCGTGGCCCCCGCCACGACCGGCCGTCCGCCGCTCCGACGACCAAAACCCCGCGCGCCCGCACTCCTCTCTCTTTCACTCCTCACTCGCGCCCCCCTCGCTCTCGCTCTCACTCCCTCTCCTGCTCGCGAACGCAAGGCCGAGCGCTCACCTCGCCTTGGCCACTGCACGCCACCGCGAGAGCGCCTCCCCACGTTCCAGCCCTCACTGAGCCACCGCCGGCCGATTAACTCCGGCCACCACTCCGCCATCATCTAGACCGCACGGTGCTCCCGCTTCCACTCCGCCGGAGCCCCACCACTGCCAGAACGAGAAGTGCCATTTCTCGGCCTCCATCGACGACCGGGAGTGCACGCCATTGTTCTACACCACCCGAACCTTCGCCGAGCCTCGTATCTCCCGTCGAGCTTCACCGAGTCAAGGCAAGGTGAGAACACCTATCCACCTCAACGCTACCGCTCCCTATCTCACTCTATCTCCCCGGCCGAGCGCCATGGGCGCCGCCGCGGCCATGCTCAAGGTCGCGCTCCTCTGGAGCCAATCAAGCCAAACCAACCCCGTAGCTGTGCTCCTTAGGGTTCACTCGAGCTTTTGCCTCCCCCAATTTCTCCGGCTGCCGCCGGAAACGGCGTAGCCGCGCGTTGCCGCCATCACCGTGCGCCGCCGCTCGCCGCCGGCATGCTCCGGCCGTGCGCTAGCCAAACCACTTACACCACTCGATGCGCCTCGTCGAGGCGAGTTCACAAGCCTAGCTTCCCCGCTGGCGACCTCACCGTCGGCGAGGAATCAACGGTCAAACCTCTCCCCTGTTTTCCTCTCTTTGACGGGTGGGTCCCGTTGACCCACGGACCCCTCGAGCCAGGCCTCGGACGGGCGATTGTTTTCCGTCTCGCCCGAGCCTCAAGCCAGGCCTCGGCCTCGGACGGGCGATTATTTTCCGTCTCGCCCGAGCCTCGAGCCAGGCCTCGGCCTCGGACGGGCGATTGTTTTCCGTCTCGCCCGAGCCTCCAAGCCAGGCCTCGGACAAATGTTTGTTTTTATCATCTCGCTCGAGCTAGGCCTCGAGCGAACCCTCGGGCACTGTCTCGTTCGAGCCGGGCCTCGAGCGAACACACACCTACTGTCGTGCGCTCGAGCCAGGTTGGGTCGAGTTGGACTGGGCCGAAAGCCCCGTTTGGGCTAGAATAAAGTTTTTCTTTTTCTGCACAGTAACTAAGTTTGTTATTTTGCTATAATTAATCTGTAGCTCTGTTAATTATGAAATTTCAGTTTTGCTAGTTTGCTTATGAGCAGGTCTATCATGGAAAAATATGAAAGTATTTTTGGCAGAAGTTTATTTTACTGTTTTCATTTATTCCAGTTTATATGCTTTTGCTAAGATAAATGATTATATATGTTTTCTGGTTGAGTTAATTCCTGGAAAATTTGGTGTAAGTTTATTATCATGTTTTACACCTGTGAAAAATATATGATGCACTGTTTATGTGGAAAAAGTTTCTGTTATGGTTTAAAGTCCTTTTTGGCTGATTTCTTAAGAATAAATGTTAAGGTGTTTTATATGCTGAAATAAAATATGGGAAAATTTGTGTAGTCTCTGTTTATGATGTCCAAGCTAAGAAAAATGTAAACATGATCTGTTATGTGAAGAAATCTGAAGTTGTTTTACAAATGTGCTTTTCTGTGTTTTTCTTTGGAAATTCATGTAAGAAATAATATAATGTTTCTGTTCATGGAACTTTCTTGATAAGCATAAAATGTGAAGTAGAATCTGGGAAAAATATGAAGTTGAGTTTATCACCCTTTTCCTGTAGGGTTGTAGTTCAAGTGGTTTATTTTGGGATAGATTTGTTTATTTGGTGTAGGCTTGTATGTTTATGCTCTGGCCACAAGTTTTCTGCAGTAGAATGCTTTTGAGTAAAAGAAGCCAGGAAAATTATGAACTCTGCTGTTTGACACTTTTTGGATAAGGAGCTAGTTCAAAGTATCTTTTGAGCAGTTTATTTGTTATTTTTGTATCTACAGTTCTGTATTTTATTTTTGGCTCGAATTTATTCAGTAGAGTCTTGAGAGTGTTAATTGTCTTCTGGAATTTTTGTGGATTTTTCTGAGTCCAGAAAAGTGCACTTGCAGTTCAAACCTAAGTTTCTTTTGAATTATTAAATAAGAAAAAGGTGAATAAATGAATTTTGTTTTATGAATTAAATAAGTATTTACCTCAATGTCAAAAGTGGTTCAACAAGTTGGGTTTGTTGGTTTGCAAGAATGCTCTTTTCATACCTCACATCTTGCACCCGCATTGGAATTATTTATTAATCGTCGCATGCAATATGATCGACCCCTCCGGAGCCCGACCAGGAGCCAGAGACAAACGCCGAGCAGCAGATCCCGGAGCTCCAGCAAGCCGAGGAAGCCGACCCCGCCTGCGACACTAACTTGCCTGAGTGCCCCTCCCACGAGGCCTCGGTCTTCACCCAAGGCAAACCCCGGAGCATTCTAAGTCTTCTATTATTTACAATTAAATTACTTGAGTCCTTTTATATTGTGATGCATTAGGTTAGGAGTTGATTGAATCCTACTTGCTGCATGGCTGTTCCTTGATTATTGATTATTACCCGCCTTGTTATCCTGTTACTTTTATAATGTAGAATTGCTTAGTCTGCTTAATAAAAGTAGTTGTTAAGGATGTTTCTGTAATACCCTGATGGGTAGTTACCGGATCACGGTTGGCTATATTTGCTATCGTAGAAAAGAACCTGAGTTGTAGTGAAATACGGTCAACTGGAAGGCAAGGCACAAGTTTGGAAACTTGGGGCAGTCCATCCGTTGGATCGTGTAGGTTTGTATCGATGTTGGCCCTCGTTCATTTTTGAACGCGCCCTTTTACTTAGGGATACGTCGGTGCCGTAATCATCGACCCCAAAGCCGGTTAGAAGCTGTTCGGGCCGGTCTCAACCCGTGTCGTGCCCTCTAGTATGGAAATTGCGATCTGCCGCGTGAGGCCATCGCCAGGTTCCAATTGGGCGGTCCGTGCTGTGAGCCGCGACGATTACCACCACGAACAAGCGTCGAGCGGTTGCCCAATGCATGGACCCGACGGGGAAAGTGTGGGCTGGTATTAAAGGTCTTTCACCAGCTGATTTGGAATTCGATTCGAGTCGCTGTCTTCCCCGGTTAGTGGGAAACTATGGCGAGCTTCACCACGATACAACTCCATGTAATGATTAAAGGTTCAACTAAAATGTGGATAAGTCAACTGGATATGGTTATATTATTGATTGGTAGATTCAAGTGAGTGCTCTAGTACAGGTGAAAAACCTAGAATTAAGGAATAGGTCTAAAAATGACAGCTCATCATTATCATTAATTACCTCTTATCTAAAATTAAGCTTTTCGCAACTAAAGATCCCAGCTCCACCTCAAAAGCCTTGCATACCCTTGGAGTCTTTATTTTCAGTTGGACGGGTAAGTCTAGCTGAGTACATTCCCGTACTCAGGGTTTATCCCGTTGTTGCAGATGGCCAGGTCTACTTCGGCTATTGTAAGCACTGCCTCTACCCAGTGGAAGGTGATGAGGAGTAGGCCCAGGGCAGGGTCGTCCAGAAGCTTCCCTTTTTCTTTTGCTGGTCTGAGACTTCTAGTGGCACATTATCTAAAAAGGGAAGAGTGAATTGTGTGAGTTGGTTATCAAACACTGTTTTATTTGGACCACATGTGTAGTGGTCGTGTTTCAAACTATTTCAGCTTCCGCACTTTAAAATTTGGTTTGTAATAACTCCGTTTAAAGTTCGCACTCTGATATTTTAAATTTGGTTTCATTTTCGCTATGTTGTATCTTTACGAATGTAATCCTTGAACGATGCGATCCTGTATGATGTATGGTGTTAGAAATCCTTCGAGATTTCCGGACTACCGGGGTTATATGGGTTCAAGTATGAGTCAAGGTCAGACGGATTTGACTAAGATAATACTTGAGCTCTTATAATCAGGGCGGTTCCGCCACAAAGGGGTTGCTTCAGATTTGTCATGAAGAAAGAATACCCAAGTGTATCTAGAGTAGTCATCAACAATCACTAGGCAATAGAGATTTCCACCCAAGCTAGCATATGTTGTTGGTCCAAATAGATCCATGTGAAGTAGCTCCAACTCTCTTGATGTTGATACAAAGGCTTTGGTTGGATGTGTATTTGCAACTTGCTTGTCGGCTTGACATGCACTACACAATTTGTCCTTCTCAAATTTGACATCCTTCAAGCCCCTAACCAAATCCTTCTTCAATAGCTTGTTGAGAGTGTTCATTCCAACATGTGCCAATCTTCTATGCCATAGCCAACCAAGTGATTGCTTAGTGAACAAACATGTCTTCAAGTTGGCATCTTCGGAGGTGAAATCCACTAGATAGAGATTGTTGTATCTAAAACCCTTGAATATCACTTGTGTATCATCTTTCTTGGTCACAACCACTTCCTTGTCGGTGAACAAACATTGAAAGCCAAGATCACATAGTTGCCCAACGGATAGCAAGTTGAAGCTCAACGATGCAACTAGAAGTACATTGGAGATGGTATGATCATTTGATATAGCCACATTGCCCAATCCCTTGACATTGCCCTTTGAATTGTCACCAAATGTAATCTTTTCTTGGTCATTGACATTCTCTTCTAGTGAGGTGAACATCCGGGGATCACCGGTCATATGTTGTGTGCAACCACTATCAATCACCTAATGAGATCCACCGGTCTTGTAGTTCACCTACACACACAAGAAATCAAGCTTGAGCTTTTGGGACCCAAACTTGTTGAGGTCCCTTAACCTTCTCTACTAGAGTCTTTGCAACCCAAATTTGCTTTGGCCTATTCTTGTTAGGAGGCCCCATGAACATAAAATTCATTTTGCCACTAGAATCTTGTCTAAGCATGTAGTGAGCATTGAAAGCAAAGGGCCTAGCATGCTTGGGCAAGGGTGTAGGTTTTGGCTCTTCACAATCATGAGCAAAGTGAACTTCCTTTCCACACTCATAGCTTCTTCCAATCTTCTTCTTTGGCTTCGTGATGCTCTTGCGTTGCTTCATCTTCTCTTCAAGGAAGCCAATGCCATTTCTATTGGTCTTCATGACGGTGTTCATGAGTAGCTCACTTTGAAGACATTGTCCCTTGGTGAATTTCTTGAACCCGATGGTGAGGTGCTCCTTCTCTCTCTTGAGCTTGTCATTCTCTTGTTGGAGCTCTAATTGAGATGGTGTCATCTTGTAATCTCTCTCCATCTTCAATCTCTTGTTCTCTTCTTTTAGCATGTCAAGCTCAAGTGTCATGCTATACTCATCATCTTGGGTCTCAACAATGACTTGCTTTGTGGTTGCAAGCTTCTCTAGATCAACCTTGAGCTTTGCATTCTCATTCTTGATCTTGATATAATCATCATAGTGATCGGCCACAACCACATTCTTGCCCTTGCCACTTGCTCTTTGCTCATCATGCTCACTAACCAAATCCTCACAAGATGTTGCTATGTCACACTTAACATCATGGTTAGGAGCATCAAGTGTCTCATGTGAAAGCATATCATAAGCAATGGTGAGAGTATCATAATCTACTTTCACTTGAGTATATTGTTCTTTGAGCAATTGATAACTAGTGGTAAAGTCACTATGCATCTTATCAAGTTTCTCATTTTTAGCTTTGAGCTCTTTGTTAGAGGACTTGAGCTCCTTGATAGTGGATGACATAGTTGCAAGTTCATCTTTTAGTTCATCACTAGCATGAATAGCATGATCACATTTCTCAACAAGAGATTCATTTTCATCAACAAGCTTTTCATTTTTAGCTCTAGTCTTTCTTATGATTTTGGTGTAGTTGTTTAGCAATGTAACAAGCTCATCATAAGTAGGTGACTCAAATTCACCATCACTATCACTATCACTAGAGTCATCATCGTTTTGTACCTTCCGGTCACCCTTGGCCATAAGGCATAGGTGTGTAGATGATGATGGCGATGGTGGGGGTGGTGGTGTAGAGGAGCCAATGACTAGAGCGGCCAACTTCTCCTTCTCATCGTCACTATCTTCATTAGATGAGCCACCGGAGGAATCAATGTCGGTGAGCCAATCACCAACAATGTAAGCCTTCCCACCTTTCTTGTGGTATTGCTTCTTATTCTTGCCATCCTTCTTGTAGTAGGGCTTTTCATCCTTCTTCTCATCTTCACTTGATGAGTCATACTTCTTGCCCTTGTTCTTGTTCTTGTAGCTCTCTTTCTTGGGCTTGGTGCATTGATGAGCTAGATGGCCAAGCTCACCGTAATTGTAGCAATCCATTTCGGAGATTGGCCTCCTCTTGCTACTTGTGAAGAACTTCTTTCTTGAGTCAAAGTTGACTCCATTCTTGTGAAGCTTCTTCAACATCTTGGTGGTCCTTCTCACCATGAGAGCAATGTTGGAATCATCTTCTTCATCACTTGTGCTCTCATGATGCACCACAATAGCCTTGGACTTGCCCTTCTTGTCATGGCTAGCTTTGAAGGCCAAGTCATTTTTCTTGTCGGTGGAGGAACCACCACTTAGTGTGATGTGCATGTACATGTCATGCGCATTGATCTTTCCCAAGATTTGAGTTGGTGTAGCGGTGGAAAGATCGCCTTGATGTAGCACCGTCACAATGTGTCCATACTTCTCAATTGGAAGGACACAAAGAATCTTCCTCACAACATCGGATGGTTGCATTTGTGTGAGGCCAAGTCCATTGAGTTCTTCTACAAGAACATTCAAGCATGAGTACATTTCATTTGCATTTTCATTAGCATGCATATCAAATGAATGAAGCTTTTGCATAACTAAATGATATCTCTCCTCACGCTCACTCTTGGTCCCCTCATGGAGAGCACAAATGTTATCCCATAGATCATGGGCATTCTTGTGGTTCCGGACGCGGTTAAACACATCCTTGCAAATGCTTCTAAAAAGAATGTTTTTGGCCTTTGCATTCCACTTCTCATTTTCTTCCTCATGTGGCGTGAGGCTAGTGCCCTCCTTGGGTTTGGGGAACCCGGTTATGGCGGCATCGCGGCATTTCACATCAACCGCTTCTAGGTACGACTCCATACGGATTTTCCAATATGGAAAGTCGTCTCCCTCGAACATGGGAGGTGGTCCATCACCTCCGGACATCTTAACTCTAGGCGGTTAAGCCTAAATCGAGAGCACGAGGCTCCGATACCAATTGAAAGGATCAAGATGCCCAAGAGGGGGGGTGAATTGGGCTTTTCTAAAACTTCTTGCAAGAATTAAAACCTATCAAGCCCAATTAACCCCCTAGTGCCTAGAAGTGTGAATGACAAGAATTAACCGCACAAAAGACAATCGCTAAACCTTTTCTACTCTAGCATGGCAATTCAATTTGAATGAACAACAAGTAAATGCGGAATCGAATTGCTCAAAGGTAAATGCGTAGTAAAGAGAGTAGAGATGACACGACGATCTTTTTGCCGAGGTATCGAAGTGTCGGCACAACCCCTAGTCCTCGTTGGAGCACCCGCGCAAGGGTATCGCTCCCCCTTGATCCGCGCAAGGATCAAGTGCTCACTACGAGCTGATTCTTCGCCACTCCGGCCCGGTGAATCGCTCGCTACCCCTCACAACTTGACTTGGGTCATCCACAAAGCCTCCGGATGATCACCAAGCTCTTCGATCGCCACCAAGCCGTCTAGGTGATGCCGATCACCAAGAGTAACAAGCTAGAACTCTCACTTGACCAACACAAGGCCAAAGAGATGGATGGATGCACACTTGCTACTCAATTCTCACTAGGTGGTGTCTAATTCTCACAATTAGCAAATCACTCAACCTCACTAGGGTTCTTGCACTCACTCACACTCACAATGTGTTTCTCAACAGATGGAAGTGGCAAGAACACTCAAATGGATGGAGGGAAGGAAGTATATATACTCCCCCAACCGGCCATCCAAAAACAGCACAAGACGCGCCGATGACCTCGACCAACGGTCGACTGTACCAGCCTGTCAGACGTGTTAAAGGAGCATCGGACGCTAGGCAGCATCCGATGCCCCTGCATCGGACGCGTCCGATGCCATTTGAACCTCTCTGGAACCTCTGTGGACGGCCATCGGACGCTGGCCCTTAGCGTCCGATGCCTCCTAAAGTTCACTCCCAAGTGAACAGTGACACCGGAGCATCCGATGTGACACCATCGGAGCCTCCGATGCCACACACCGGACCAAACCCTAAGTCGGGGTGGGCATCGGAGCCTCCGATGCCCCCACAGCCATCGTCCGATGCCTCTTACACAGCCAAAACGAACTCGGATCGCGACGCGGCCTTAACGACTTTTGATCCTCTTGACATAAGGCATCTCTCTGAGATACCTAGGGCTATGAAATAACAAGTGTGCACCACACCTACCTCAATAGACTCATCTAGGTCAAGCTACTGATTCACGCTCCCCTTTATAGTATGGCCAAAGGAAAAACAAAGACCTAAGACTACCTAAGTGTCCTCCAACACCATGTGACACTTAGCCGAGTCTACCACCGTCTTCGTCGTCTGTCCTTTGAGAACCGAAACGATTTCCATCGCCAGGGGACACGAACTCCATATGCCCGTATCGTCGCCATTTCCGTGACCTAACTTATCTCTGTTTCTGCAAAACACACGTTAGTCACAGTAATCTTGTGTTTCATCCAATCACCGAAACCACTAGGGGCCAAGATGCGTTCACATATGTCTAAAGATTCGATGTGACAATAAATCTATTTTTTTGTCTTTTGGGTAAACTAAACAGGACCTTATGTTGAAATCTATTTGAAGATACTCTCTCCATCCATAAAAATATGGTAACACTAGCGCTCGGACGTCCGGACGGACTCCAATGTCCGGACGCCGGCTCCAACAATATTGCTCTGACCATGCACTCTGAGGCTCTGCATCCTGTACTTGGCCCACACCGTCTGAACCCACCCAGGTTCCCCGACCATACATCCACACCCCTGTTCGCACTTCCTTCGCGCAGTATTCATAGATATGCACGCGGCCAACACACGCGAAAAACACGACCCCTCGCCCCTACACCAGCGCAGCCTCGCCTCTGCACTAGCGCACATCAGATCTGGCCCTGCCCCCAACCTCATCGACCCCAGCACCTCCGTCATGACACCAGCTCATCACCATAGTCCATGCCCCCAACTACAACAAGATAAAGGCTATTTGAAAGGTCCAAATTGGCTAGAGGGGGGTGAATAGCCTAATTAAAAATCTACAAAATTACTTAGGCAAATACTATTAGTATAACAAATGGCAAAGCTTATTGCACTAGCCTAATAGTGTGTTGCAGGCCACCTATCCAACAATTCTACCTAATATTTCTATGTCACACAATCAACTAGAGCTAATAACAAATGCAGAATAGAACAATATGGCTCTAGCACAAATATGATATACAAAGAATGTATATGAAACAAGTGTGTGCACAAGATATACTAAGCAAACTAATCACAACTACCTAAACAAGATATATGACAAAGGAAGAATATCTACACAAATGAAATAGCTCAAGGTAAGTACATAAAGTAAATGAGCTAGATAGAGATGGTTTCACCGAGCCTTTGGGATCGCCTAGTAGAAAGCCAATCACCGGTGAAATCCACTTGTGAAGCCAATCACCGAGAAGAATTCACAATCACAATAAGCACACGGGACACCAAGATTTATCCCGAGGTTCGCGTGCTTGCCGACACGCTACTCCCCGTTGTGTTGACCAACACTAGGTGACCCGGTGGCTAATCGGCGCAAGCCAAGCTCACAAAGAGCGCCACAAGAATCTACCACTAGTGAGGTAGCTCAATGACACGAGCAATCCACTAAGGATGCCTCTTGCCGCTCTGTTGACACTCCTTAATGGATTCACTCTAAGAATGAGTCACGTAAAATAATAAACTAGTGAAAGCACAAAAGAGTGTACGGGACACTACTAACTCCACTTAACGTCAAGTTGTCATCCCCAACATGAAGCTAGCAGTGTAATTATATCAGGGCACTGGATTTAAGAGATAGATATTTATCCGCAAGCGCACAGATAAACATACCCGTTGTAGAGCATTTCACCCAAGCTAGTCTCAGGTATCGTTATTTATATTTTAGCCTAGAGACTAATCAATTCAAGATATGATGGTATGGTAAGGACTTAACAGTATTTAATATGGCACACACTTGTAGTAAGACTGATAACACACTAACTACTATGAACAAGAATCAGGTATAGAGTAAATTGTATAGTAAATAATTGATAAAGGATAGCAGAGATCAGATCAATCAAGGATAAACTTAGAACAGTACTGCCTAGAAAGATGATGATTAGAACAGGTACTAATAAGGAACATTCCTAAGTTATTCTAATTATAAGTCATAGCATACATTGATTAGTGCAATTATATATGGCAATCATTGGCTAGGTCACATCATATTTATAATCAAGAGGCAACTCCATAGCTAAAGTGTTAAACAAAGTAACCCTTAAACCATGAGTTAACTGAGCCATACTGAACACTATATTCGGGAGGTGGAATACAGAGGACTCAACAGGTCTGTCACACCCGCGATCTACCACTCTATCCGGAACATAGGACGTATTCGCAGATAAATAATGTATAGGCACCATGCCTACACAGCATTCATCACCCACCCGTTGTACTTTAAGATGAGCGTTATACGAACATGAGTATAAACAATAAGATGAACTGTGGCGGAACCGCCCTGATTATAAGAGCTCAAGTATTATCTTAGCCAAATCCGTCTGACTTCGACTCAAACTTGAACCCATATAACCCCGGTAATCCGGAAATCTCGAAGGATTTCTTTCACCATTCATCATACAGGATCGCATCGTTCAAGGATTACATTCGTAAAGAGACATCGCAGTGAAAAACGAAACCGAATTTAACATCAGAGTACGAATTTAAAACGGAGTTATTACAAACCGAATTTTAAAAGTGCGGAAGCTTAAATAAGTTTGAAACACGACCACAACACACGTGGTCCAAATAAAACATAGTTTGATAAATCCGACTCAACACGACTCACTCCTCCTTTTTAAGATAATGTGCCACCAACAGTCTCAGACCAGCAAAAGAAAAAGGGAAGCTTCTGGACGACCCTGCCCTGGGCCTACTCCTCATCACCTTCCACTGGGTAGAGGCAGTGCTTACAATAGCCGAAGTAGACCTGGCCATCTGCAACAACGGGATAAACCCTGAGTACGGGAATGTACTCAGCTAGACTTACCCGTCCAACTGAAAATAAAGACTCCAAGGGTATGCAAGGCTTTTGAGGTGGAGCTGGGATCTTTAGTTGCGAAAAGCTTAATTTTAGATAAGAGGTAATTAATGATAATGATGAGCTGTCATTTTTAGACCTATTCCTTAATTCTAGGTTTTCACCTGTACTAGAGCACTCACTTGAATCTAGCAACCAATAGTATAACCATATCAGTTGACTTATCCACATTTTAGTTGAACCTTTAAAACATCACATGGAGTTGTATCGTGGTGAAGCTCGCCATAGTTTCCCACTAACCGGGGGAGACGGCGACTCGAATCGAATTCCAAACCAGCTGGTGAAAGACCTTTAATACCAGCCCACACTTTCCCCGTCGGGTCCATGCATTGGGCAACCGCTCGATGCTTGTTCGTGGTGGTAATCGTCGCGGCTCACAATACGGACCGCCCAATTGGAACCTGACGATGGCCTCACGCGGCAGATCGCAATTTCCATACTAGAGGGCACGACACGGGTTGAGACCGGCCCGAACAGCTTCTAACCAGCTTTGGGGTCGATGATTACGGCACCGACGTATCCCTAAGTAAAAGGGCGCGTTCAAAAATGAACGAGGGCCAACATCGATACAAACCTACACGATCCAACGGATGGACTGCCCCAAGTTTCCAAACTTGTGTCTTGCCTTCGAGTTGACCGTATTTCACTATAACTCAGGTTCTTTTCCACGATAGCAAATATAGCCAACCGTGATCCGGTAACTACCCATCAGGGTATTACAGAAACATCCTTAACAACTACTTTTATTAAGCAGACTAAGCAATTCTACATTATAAAAGTAACAGGATAACAAGGCGGGTAATAATCAATAATCAAGGAACAACCATGCAGCAAGTAGGATTCAATCAACTCCTAACCTAATGCATCACAATATAAAAGGACTCAAGTAATTTAATTGTAAATAATAGGAGACTTAGAATGCTCCGGGGTTTGCCTTGGGTGAAGACCGAGGCCTCGTGGGAGGGGCACATGGGCAAGTTAGCGTCGCTGGCGGAGTCGACCTCCTCGGCTTGCTGAAGCTCCGGAATCTGCTGCTCGGAGTTTGCTTCTGGCTCCTGCTCGGCCTCCGGGAGTGTCGATCCTATTGCATGCGACGAATAATAAATATTTAAATGCGGGGTGCGAGATGTGATGGTATGAGAAAGAGCATTTCTTGCAAACCAACAAACCCAACTTGTTGAACCACTTTTGACATTGAGGTAACTTCATAACTTACTCACAAAATAAGATCCATTTATTCATCTATTTTTATTTAATAATTCAAAAGAAATCGAGTTTGAACTGCAAGTGCACTTTTCTGGATTCAAAAAAATCCACAAAAATTCCAGAAGACAATTAACAATCTCAAGACTCTACTGAACAAGTTTCAGCCCAAACTAAAATGCAGAACTGCAGATACAAAAATAACAAATAAACTGCTCAAAAGGTGCTTTGAACTAGCTCCTTATCCAAAAAGTGTCAAACAGCAAAGTTCATAATTTTTCTGGCTTCTTTTACCCATAAACATGCTACTGTAGAAAATTTACTAACAGAGCATAAACATACAAGCCTACACAAAAATAACAAATCTATTCTAAAATAAACCCATTGAACTACAACCCTACTGGAAAAGGGTGCTAAACTCATTTTCATATTTTTCTCAGATTCTACTCCACCTTTCCTATTTATCAAGAAAGTTCCATGAACAGAAATATTATATTATTCCTTACATGAATTTCCAAAGAAATACTCAGAAAAGTACATTTGTAAAGCAACCCCAGATTTCTTCACCTAACAAACCCTGCATATATTTTTCTTAGCTTGGACATTATAAACAGAGACTATCCAAATTTTCCCAGATTTTATTTCGACATATAAAACACCTTAACATTTATTCTAAGAAATCAGCCAAAAAGGACTTTTAATCATAACAGAAACTTTTTCTACATAAATAATGCATCATATATTTTTCACAGGTGCAAAACAGGATAATAAACTTACACAAAATTTCCCAGGAATTATTTCAACCAGAAAACACTTATTTGCATTTATCTCAACAAAAGCATATAAACTGAATTAAATAAAAACAGTAAAATAAACTGCTACCAAAAATACTTTCATATTTTTCCATGAGAGATCTACTCATAAACAAGCTAGCAAAACTAAAAGTACTCCATTTGGACTTCTGAAACGAGCTACACAAAAATAACAAGCATCTCTGGAAAATAAAAGTAAAAAGAAAACATTTGAATTTATCCCGGCTCACTGCGTGCACCCGGTCCATGGACCAGTGAGAGACTGATGCGTGGGGTCCACAGGTCAACGGGACCCACCCGTCAGAGAGAGAGAAAACAGGGGAGGTGTTGACCGGCGAAAACTCGTCGGCGGCGAGATCTCCGGCGGCGAGGCTAGGCTAGTTAGACTCGTCTCGACGAGGCGCATCCCGTGGTGGTGTTGGTTTGGCCAGCGCATGGCCGGAGCGTGCCGGCGGCGAGCGGCGGCGACTCACGGCTTCGCCATTTCCGGCGGTGGCCGGAGAAATTGGGGGAGGCAAAAGCTCCTACGAACCCTAGGGAAGCTACCAAGGGGGTTGGTTTGGCTCGGATGGCTCCAGGGGAGCTTGGCCACGTGAGAGGTTCGTGGCGGCGGCCATGGCGTTCGGCCGGGGAGATAGGGGAAGGTAGGAGGCGGTAGCGTTGAGGCCGATCAGTGTTCTCACCTTGCCTTGGCTCGGTGAAGCTCGAGGAGGAAGAAGGGGCTCGGCGGAGGCTTGGTGGATGAAGAACGGGAACTTGCCCTCCTTCGGCGGCGACGGCGACCGAAAGGGGGAGGTCGGGGTGACGGCGTGGTAGAGCTCGGCCGGCGGTTCCTTCGCGCGCACCGCGTGTGCGGGGCAAAGGCGGAGCTCGGTGCGGGGTGGATTGGACGGTCGTGCTCGGTCGAGGTCGGAACGGAGAGGGGAGGTTGCGGTGTTGGTCGCGGCGAGAGCGAGCCGAGCGCTTGCTCTGGCTTGGTGGCGAGGGGAGGAGAGTGCGAGCGAGAGTGGGAGAGTGTGTGCGGGAGAGTGAGGGAGCGAGGAGAGTGCCCGGGGTCTTGGCCGGGGCCTTGGCTCTGCCGGTGGTGGTGGCGGGGCCCGGTGACGCGACGGGCGGCAGCAGCATGCGCGGCGGCCGAGGGTGGCGCGACAGGCGAGGCGGAGCGGGAGTGGGCGAGGCGGATTGTGGCGTGCTCCGGTGGGAGAAGATCGGAAGGAGAGTGGCCGCGCGGGATTTGCTCAGGCATCGCCGGCCACGCGGCGGCTTTGGCCGGCGTACGACGCGACCATGTCGGCTGATGCGGCGTGACGCGCGGGCGGGGCGAGCGGCGCGCGCGTGTCGGCCAGCGCGGCGGTGTGCAGCGCGGGAGCGGGCGCGCGTGGAGCTGGGCCGACGCTGCGCGGGCGAGCGGAGCGCGCGGGCTGGGCCGAAAGGCCAGATGGGCCGAAAACGAGGGAGCGGGAAGAATTCGTCTCCTTTTTCTTTTTCCAAATATTTTCCAAGTTTGACCACTCAAAAACAGTTTCAAAAACTCCAAACTAGGCTTTGACCCAAATATAAAAGTTGCTCAAAATAATTTTCTCATCACCTTTCATATAGGACACTTTTTCTGAAAACCATTTTTAAATCCTCCACATAAATAAAGCCAATTTTGAAATATAAAACATTTTGTTTGACTTATTTTAATTTAGCAAACTATTTTGAACTAGGTCAAAACTCCACCATGAAAAACACCCTACTCAATACTCTCCATTTTATAAAACTATTTGCTACAACAGAAAGCCATTTAAATTATCAAGTCCAATAGAAATCCAAAATCCAAAGAAATAACAAAAGACAAAGCACTCTTATGCACATGAAATGATGCAATGCATGGCTTATGCTTCTTTAGTAGCTAATGAAGTCCCTAATGCAGTGCTTGACACGAGGGTGTCACAGCCCTTCCCCCCTTAAAGAAATCTCGCCCCGAGATTTGAGTTACGTACCAATCTTTATAAAAAGCGGGGTAGTTTACGCGTAAGTACTCCTCTGTTTCCCAAGTCGCATCATTGGGTCCGTGATTGCTCCAAAGAATCTTGTAAGTCTTCACCGTTCGGTTATGCGTCTCTCGGGTCTTGGTGTCCAAAATCTCCTTGGGCTGCTCGTAGTACTCCAGATCCGATCTGATCGTGACGTCCAGAATCCGAACTTCTTCTTGTTCTGGAACTCGAAGACACTTCTTCAGCTGTGATACGTGGAACACTGGAAAAACTGTGCTCATCTCTGGGGTAACTGTACTTCGTATGCCACTTCTCCCTTCTTTGCTATGATCTGGTAAGGTCCCACATATCGAGGTGCTAGCTTCTTCTTAATTCCAAAACGTTGGACTTTTCTCATGGGTGAGACCTTAAGGTAAACATAGTCTCCTACTTGAAATTCCAGGGGTCTTCTTCGTGTGTCGGCATAACTCTTTTGTCTGGATTGTGCTACCTTAATGTGCTGCTGTACTGTTTGCACAATCTCTTCCGCATCCTTTATGTAATTTGACCCATAGAATCCTCGATCTCCTGATTCTACCCAATTTACTGGGGCTCTGCATCTTCGTCCATATAACACTTCAAACGGTGCCATCTTTATACTCTCCTGATAGCTGTTGTTATATGAAAACTCGGCAAGGGGTAACCATTTCTCCCATGACTCTCCTAACGATAGAACACAAGCTCTTAGGATATCTTTCAGAATCTGATTTACTCTCTCCGTCTGTCCTGCAGTTTGGGGGTGATAGGTGGAACTTCTTACCAGCTTAGTTCCTAGTTCCTTGTGCAACTATTCCCAAAAACGTGCTATGAATTGGGGTCCTCTATCAGAAACAATCCGCTTTGGAATTCCATGTAACCTCAAAATATTCCGAATATACAAGTCTGCATACTGATGAGGGCGGTGTGTAGTCTTAACTGGTATGAAGTGAGCCACTTTAGATAACCGATCCACGATAACCCAAATAGAATCATTTCCTCTCTGAGTAGTGGGAAAACCTGTGATGAAATCCATACTAATTTCTTCCCATTTCCACTCTAGGATGGATAACGGTTGTAACAATCTGGCAGGTCTCAGGTGTATAGCTTTTATCCTGCAGCAAGTATCACATCTGGCGACATAGGCTGCGACTTCTTTCTTCATCTTTGACCACCAATACCTGGTTCTCAAATCCTGGTACATCTTACTGCTCCCTGGATGGATGGATAACTTTGAATTGTGAGCCTCATTCAGAATTCTTTCTTTCAGCTCTGTATCTTTAGGAACAACCAACCTCTGATTATACCATAGAATTCCCTGCTCATCTGTGCGGAAGTCCAAAGAACTACTGGTTTCCAACCTCTTCTTAATCTGTCAGATCTCTTCATCGGTCCTTTGTCTCTCGATGATGTCACTTTCTAAGGTGCACTGAAGAGTGATATTGTTCAGCATAACAGGGTGCATAAGGTTAAATCCATCTTCCAACAGTGGTTGTAGGGAGTTGCAATGAGTCTTGCGACTCAAGGCATCGGCTACAACATTTGCTTTTTCGGGGTGGTAATGCACTTCCAGGTTGTAATCCTTAATCAGCTCTAGCCATCTTCTCTGCCTCATGTTCAACTCTGGCTGGGTGAGGATATATTTCAGACTTTTATGATCCGTGTACACATGACATAGATTTCCCATAAGATAATGTCTCCAAATCTTGAGGGCATGCACGACGGCTGCTAATTCCAAATCATAAGTGGGATAATTCTCTTCGTGCGGTCTCAACTGGCGAGAAGCATAGGCGATAACTCTTCCATTTTTCATGAGTACACATCCGAGTCCAATCTTGGATGCGTCACAAAACACATCAAAAGGTTCCTCCAAGTTTGGCTGAGCCAAAACGGGTGCAGATGTCAACAACGTCCGCAGAGTGCGAAAAGCTGCTTCACACTCTATAGTCCATTCGAACTTTTTATTCTTCTGCGTTAAACGGGTCATAGGCTTGGCTATTCTCGAAAAATCCGGAATAAACCGACGGTAGTATCCGGCCAAACCCAAAAAGGTGCGTACCTCATGTACGGTAGTGGGTGCTTGCCAATCCATAACTTCTTGTACCTTAGAAGGGTCCACAGAGATTCCTTCCTCTGAAAGGATGTGACCAAGGAAAGGTACCTTCTTCAACCAAAACTCACACTTGCTGAACTTAGCATACAACTTGTGCTCTCTGAGCCGGGTTAGAACAACTCGTAGATGCTCAGCATGGTCCTTCTTATTCTCAGAGTACACCAAGATGTCATCGATGAACACTACAACAAACTTATCCAACTCTGGCATAAAGACCGAATTCATCAGGTACATGAAATGTGCCGGTGCATTGGTCAATCCAAAAGACATAACTAAATACTCATAGAGTCCGTATCTGGTAGAGAAAGCCAATTTTGGCACATCTTCTCTTCTGATCTTAATCTGATGGTATCCTGACCTCCGGTCAATCTTGGAGAACACTCTTGCTTTTGACAACTGATCAAACAAGACATCGATTCAAGGTAAGGGGTACTTGTTCTTTATGGTTACTGCATTAAGCGGTCTATAATCCACACACATCCTCAGAGTTTTATCTTTCTTCTTCACAAAGATAGCAGGACATCCCCAAGGTGACGAACTAGGACGTATCAAACCCTTATCCAAAAGTTCTTGCAACTGAACCTTAAGCTCTGCTAACTCTTTAGCGTGCATTCTATACGGTCTTCGTGATATGGGTGTCGTTCCAAGGATTAACTCTATAGCAAACTCCACATCCCTATCTGGTGGTAGTCCAAGCAACTCATCAGGAAAAACATCTGGAAACTCACACACTATTGGGATCTCAGCTATCTGCTTTGCCGTGATATTGAATAACACTCCGATCTCATGGGGGTTTTGAGGTAACTTAAACCGAAAGGTAGACCCACTACGAGGGCTAACCATGGAAACTACACGCTCTGCGACATCAAGGTTGACTTTCCAGAGTTTCATCCAACCCATACCCAAGATTACATCCAGACCTAGACCAGGAATTACGATAGGATCCACTATGACCTTCTTATCCCCAAAGGTCATTTCCACTCCTTTAACCATTTTACGCACGGAGAGAACAGCTCCCGCGAAACTTATCTGATATCCCCGGTCTAACTCTATCAACTCAAGATTACTTCTCAAAACAAAGTTCTCACTTATGAAAGAATGCGATGCTCCAGAATCAAACAGCACAACTGCGGGGCATTGATTAACAAGAAACGTACCAGCGGTGACAGACTCTCCTTCTGGCACTTCTTCCACGGTGGTGTGGTGCACATGACCTGCGCGAGGTGGGGGCTGAGTGTACTGCTTCTTTGGTCGAGGGCACTGACGCGACAGGTGTCCAGTCTGACCACAGTTATAGCATGGACCAATCACATATGGGGTCTTAGAACCTTCTGCACTTCCAGCTTTGTTCTTGTTCTGCATCAGGGGAGCGGTGTAGGGCTTCTGGAAACTGGGACGGGAATGGTTGGTAGTGCTCTTCCTCTGTGGGGGACGGTATCTTGCTCCTGTAACAGGCGGGCGATACGGGGTACGTGCTCCGAAAGGGGTCCTCTGTTGAGACGAACCTCCTTCGTTCGCACGACGGCGTGTCTCTGTCGCCAGCCGGCTATCATTGGCCTCTTGATTGAGACAGTCACTAACGAAGTCGCTGAAGGTAGTGCGGTGGCTGTTGCCCATCTTGGAAAGCATGGCGGCACTCATGCCACGTTTGAAGCTTGCGATCTTCTTGGCCTCAGTATCAACAAAGTCTGGGGCGTAGCGAGCTAGGTTGTTGAAACTGTGGAGGTACTCGGACATAGACCTAGCCCCCTGGGATAACCTCATGAACTCTGCAACCTTCATTTCCATCAGACCACTAGGGATGTAGTGGTTGCGCATAGCGGTGGAGAACTGATCCCAAGTGACACGTGCATTTGCTAGCAAGGATGCACGATACTGGGCCCACCACAAACCTGCGGGTCCTTCCAACATGTGTGCGGCGTATTCTGCCTTGAGCTCTTCCGTTAGACGAAGCAGACAAAACTTCTGGGTGATGGAGTTGAGCCACTCATCAGCCTCAAGCGGTTTGGTGGCTTCCTTGAACACAAGAGGACGAGTGTCCAAGAAGTCACGATAGAAGCTGTACTGGTTGGGCTCCGGGCCTTGGCGCTGTTGATGCTGCTGCGCTGTGTTATTGGCGATATTGCGGAGGGTGGCTTCCATGTGCCTCTGCATCTCCTCCATGTTCCGTTGGCTACCCAAGAACTGGCCAAAGAACGCTTCCGGCGTCATCGGCGGCGGTGGGGGAGGTGGCAGATTCTCCTCCTGTCCTGCCCCCTGCCCACGCTGGCTGCGAGTGTGTGCCGACATCTGCATATCCCATTAATAAGCAATCATTAGGTGATGTTACATCGATCATGAATAAATACTGCGCTGTACATAATTCGAAAATTTAGCACACGACCAAGTATAATTACTCATTTCCATACAACATCCCAAAACAATCGCTCGAAATTAGACATGCAAACGATGGATTTCCATAAAAGATGCCGGATCGAAGTCCGGACTTTGTCCAAAAGCTTACATGCCATCAACCATTTAAACACAAAACTAGCACATGTTTAGGGTGTTACATCACTTAGCGAGCAAGCTCAAGCTATACAAAAGAAAACGATCTCTAACAGCTAACGCTCAGGGGTCTCCAGCGGCGGATGCAGCGTCCTCTGCGTCGACGTCGATCATCAGCTCGTTAGCGTGATCCTCCTCTGGTGGGGCGTCGGGACCAAAGACCTCTCCGTCCTGGGGATTCGGAACCTCAGCTGCTGGGGCGGCGGCCTCCTGTGCTGCGTGATGCATCTGATGGACGGCCTCGTGGAGCTGGTCGATGTAGGCCTGCTGTCCGTGGATCTGCTGTATCAACAGGTGGGCTCCCTCTCTGAGCTGGTCGAGCGCGGTGCGGGCCTCATCTCTCTGAAGAGCGGTGGTCAGGTACATCTGCTCTGCAACTGTCCTGGCAGTGGACTGCGCTGCTGCTGTGGTGCGGGCGTCGTCACGCTCCAGAGTGAGCTGCTGAATCCTCTCCTACAGATGAGTAACCTCAGCGTCAAAGTCCTGCTGGAGTCTGTCCTTGTTCTGATAGGTGGCGGTGAGAGTGAAGGACACGCTCTCAAGAGTGCGCTCCAAACTCTCACATACACCTAACAGAGCTCCGGTGGCGCTCATCGCAGGCGTCTCACAGTAGAACCTCTCCTCTGGGCTTCCTGTGAGGACTGTCTCCAACGTCTGTCCCTAGCGCAAGGGAAAAGGTGATCCACGTGGAAACACCCCTGCCATCGCACTGGCTAGGTCGGCGGGGAAGCGGGCGATGATGTCCTTCAACACAAGATACGCTGCTCTGTTAGCTCCATCCTTGGCGCACGTGCCTCTGGTGATCTCTGTCCACCCTGTCCAGTGAGGCTTGGCAGGCAAGGCTTTGACCTTGATCTGCACCATTACCAGGGAATCCTGCCCGTAGATCTCCTTCTGCCACGAGTACTTGGGCTCCTGTCCTTCCTCATAGCCCACGGCCTGCAGAATCCTCCAAAGGATCGTCGGCAACCCGAAGTAGGACAAGAACGTCTTCCGGGTCAGCTTGGTGGCCAAGCGGTGACGCGGAACACCTCTGCCTATGGTGGCCTTGCGAGCAGTCAGCTTAGTCCGGGCCATCTGTAGAAACAAAAAGGGTTTCGAACTCTCATGAGACGGATATTAAGTTGGCAAAATTTTATAGAAAAGAGACAACTTTTTAATTAAGGGGAGGAAATGTAAATGCATGAATATAAACATGATGCATGATCGTACTTACGTTCTCACTCACTAATATGACTCGTAAGTCCTAACGTTCTAGTCGGTGGCAAGAACGATCTCTCATGCGTTATCTACATGTTTTACTCGTTCGCATAGTTAGTGTACCTGAAGAAGATTCATTTCAGCCCAAAGGAATTCCCAATGAAGAAACAATTGAGTATTGGCCAATATGCGCAAAATACATAGAAGCCAACACTAAACACCATGCACCAACATAGAAAACACCCTTGAAAACATTGATACCCTCGTATGTGTCCGCGTGGAGCTCGCACATACTTGGTATAAGAACTCTCACCTAGACCGACGGTTGGACGGTCATGCTCTCATATCTCACAAAATTATTTTATGCATGTTTTTACGATCGACGCATTCTCTTTTTCCCGAGAATGGACCAGCAATAAAGATCCAGCATGAAGCAAAACCCTGAACCCTGTTAGCAGTTAGGCCACCTGAATCCTAGTATAGGGCTTAAGGACGAGACTGGGCACACTTAGTAATCGAAAATAGTTTTGAAAGTAGTTTTGAAATACCCCTTTAGTTCAAAAATAGCCTTTTACGGAGGTAATCACTTGAACCATGCTCTGATACCAGCTGTGGCGGAACCGCCCTGATTATAAGAGCTCAAGTATTATCTTAGCCAAATCCGTCTTACTTCGACTCATACTTGAACCCATATAACCCCGGTAGTCCGGAAATCTCGAAGGATTTCTTTCACCATTCATCATACAGGATCGCATCGTTCAAGGATTACATTCGTAAAGAGACATCGCAGTGAAAAAGGAAACCGAATTTAACATCAGAGTACGAATTTAAAACGGAGTTATTACAAACCGAATTTTAAAAGTGCGGAAGCTTAAATAAGTTTGAAACACGACCACAACACACGTGGTCCAAATAAAACATAGTTTGATAAATCCGACTCAACACGACTCACTCCTCCTTTTTAAGATAATGTGCCACCAACAGTCTTAGACCAGCAAAAGAAAAAGGGAAGCTTCTGGACGACCCTGCCCTGGGCCTACTCCTCATCACCTTCCACTGGGTAGAGGCAGTGCTTACAATAGCCGAAGTAGACCTGGCCATCTGCAACAACGGGATAAACCCTGAGTACGGGAATGTACTCAGCTAGACTTACCCGTCCAACTGAAAATAAAGACTCCAAGGGTATGCAAGGCTTTTGAGGTGGAGCTGGGATCTTTAGTTGCGAAAAGCTTAATTTTAGATAAGAGGTAATTAATGATAATGATGAGCTGTCATTTTTAGACCTATTCCTTAATTCTAGGTTTTCACCTGTACTAGAGCACTCACTTGAATCTACCAATCAATAATATAACCATATCCAGTTGACTTATCCACATTTTAGTTGAACCTTTAATCATTACATGGAGTTGTATCGTGGTGAAGCTCGCCATAGTTTCCCACTAACCGGGGAAGACAGCGACTCGAATCGAATTCCAAACCAGCTGGTGAAAGACCTTTAATACCAGCCCACACTTTCCCCGTCGGGTCCATGCATTGGGCAACCGCTCGACGCTTGTTCGTGGTGGTAATCGTCGCGGCTCACAGCACGGACCGCCCAATTGGAACCTGGCGATGGCCTCACGCGGCAGATCGCAATTTCCATACTAGAGGGCACGACACGGGTTGAGACCGGCCCGAACAGCTTCTAACCGGCTTTGGGGTCGATGATTACGGCACCGACGTATCCCTAAGTAAAAGGGCGCGTTCAAAAATGAACGAGGGCCAACATCGATACAAACCTACACGATCCAACGGATGGACTGCCCCAAGTTTCCAAACTTGTGCCTTGCCTTCCAGTTGACCGTATTTCACTACAACTCAGGTTCTTTTCCACGATAGCAAATATAGCCAACCGTGATCCGGTAACTACCCATCAGGGTATTACAGAAACATCCTTAACAACTACTTTTATTAAGCAGACTAAGCAATTCTATATTATAAAAGTAACAGGATAACAAGGCGGGTAATAATCAATAATCAAGGAACAGCCATGCAGCAAGTAGGATTCAATCAACTCCTAACCTAATGCATCACAATATAAAAGGACTCAAGTAATTTAATTGTAAATAATAGAAGACTTAGAATGCTCCGGGGTTTGCCTTGGGTGAAGACCGAGGCCTCGTGGGAGGGGCACTCGGGCAAGTTAGCGTCGCTGGCGGGGTCGACCTCCTCGGCTTGCTGAAGCTCCGGAATCTGCTGCTCGGCGTTTGCTTCTGGCTCCTGCTCGGGCTCCGGGAGTGTCGATCCTATTGCATGCGATGAATAATAAATATTTAAATACGGGGTGCGAGATGTGATGGTATGAGAAAGAGCATTTCTTGCAAACCAACAAACCCAACTTGTTGAACCACTTTTGACATTGAGGTAACTTCATAACTTACTCACAAAATAAGATCCATTTATTCACCTATTTTTATTTAATAATTCAAAAGAAATCGAGTTTGAACTGAAAGTGCACTTTTCTGGATTCAAAAAAATCCACAAAAATTCCAGAAGACAATTAACACTCTCAAGACTCTACTGAACAAATTTCAGCCCAAACTAAAATGCAGAACTGCAGATACAAAAATAACAAATAAACTGCTCAAAAGGTGCTTTGAACTAGCTCCTTATCCAAAAAGTGTCAAACAGCAGAGTTCATAATTTTCCTGGCTCCTTTTACCCATAAACATGCTACTGTAGAAAATTTACTAACAGAGCATAAACATACAAGCCTACACAAAAATAACAAATCTATTCTAAAATAAACCCATTGAACCACAACCCTACTGGAAAAGGGTGCTAAACTCATTTTCATATTTTTCTCAGATTCTAATCCACCTTTCCTATTTATCAAGAAAGTTCCATGAACAGAAATATTATATTATTCCTTACATGAATTTCCAAAGAAATACTCAGAAAAGTACATTTGTAAAGCAACCCCAGATTTCTTCACCTAACAAACCCTGCATATATTTTTCTTAGCTTGGACATTATAAACAGAGACTATCCAAATTTTCCCAGATTTTATTTCGACATATAAAACACCTTAACATTTATTCTAAGAAATCAGCCAAAAAAGACTTTTAATCATAACAGAAACTTTTTCTACATAAATAGTGCATCATATATTTTTCACAGGTGCAAAACAGGATAATAAACTTACACAAAATTTCCCAGGAATTATTTCAACCAGAAAACACTTATTTGCATTTATCTCAACAAAAGCATATAAACTGAATTAAATAAAAACAGTAAAATAAACTGCTACCAAAAATACTTTCATATTTTTCCATGAGAGATCTACTCATAAACAAGCTAACAAAACTGAAAGTACTCCATTTGGACTTTTGAAACGAGCTACACAAAAATAACAAGCATCTCTGGAAAATAAAAGTAAAAAGAAAACATTTGAATTTATCCCGGCTCACTGCGTGCACCCGGTCCATGGACCAGTGAGAGACTGATGCGCAGGGTCCACGGGTCAACGGGACCCACCCGTCAGAGAGAGAGAAAACAGGGGAGGTGTTGACCGGCGAAAACTCGTCGGCGGCGAGATCTCCGGCGGCGAGGCTAGGCTAGTTAGACTCGTCTCGACGAGGCGCATCCCGTGGTGGTGTTGGTTTGGCCAGCGCATGGCCGGAGCGTGCCGGCGGCGAGCGGCGGCGACTCACGGCTTCGCCATTTCCGGCGGTGGCCGGAGAAATTGGGGGAGGCAAAAGCTCCTACGAACCCTAGGGAAGCTACCAAGGGGGTTGGTTTGGCTCGGATGGCTCCAGGGGAGCTTGGCCACGTGAGAGGTCCGTGGCGGCGGCCATGGCGTTCGGCCGGGGAGATAGGGGAAGGTAGGAGGCGGTAGCGTTGAGGCCGATTAGTGTTCTCACCTTGTCTTGGCTCGGTGAAGCTCGAGGAGGGAGAAGGGGCTCAGCGAAGGCTTGGTGGATGAAGAACGGGAACTTGCCCTCTTTCGGCGGCGACGGCGACCGAAAGGGGGAGGTCGGGGTGACGGCGTGGTAGAGCTCGGCCGGCGGTTCCTTCGCGCGCACCGCGTGTGCGGGGCAAAGGCGGAGCTCGGTGCGGGGTGGATTGGACGGTCGTGCTCGGTCGAGGTCGGAACGGAGAGGGGAGGTTGCGGTGGTGGTCGCGGCGAGAGCGAGACGAGCGCTTGCTCTGGCTTGGTGGCGAGGGGAGGAGAGTGCGAGCGAGAGTGAGAGAGTGTGTGCGGGAGAGTGAGGGAGCGAGGAGAGTGCCCGGGGTCTTGGCCGAGGCCTTGGCTCTGCCGGTGGTGGTGGCGGGGCCCGGCGACGCGACGGGCGGCAGCAGCGTGCGCGGCGGCCGAGGGCGGCGCGACAGGCGAGGCGGAGCGGGAGTGGGCGAGGCGGATTGTGGTGTGCTCCGGTGAGAGAAGATCGGAAGGAGAGTGGCCGCGCGGGATTTGCTCAGGCATCGCTGGCCACGCGGCGGCTTTGGCCGGCGTACGGCGCGACCGTGTCGGTTGACGCGGCGTGACGCGTGGGCGGGGCGAGCGGCGCGCGCGTGTGGGCCGGTGCGGCGGTGTGCAGCGCGGGAGCGGGCGCGCGTGGAGCTGGGCCGACGCTGCGCGGGCGAGCGGCTGGGCCGGCGCTGCGCGGGCGAGCGGAGCGCGCGGGCTGGGCGAAAAGGCCAGATGGGCCGAAAACGAGGGAGCGGGAAGAATTCGTCTCCTTTTTCTTTTTCCAAATATTTTTCAAGTTTGACCACTCAAAAACAGTTTCAAAAACTCCAAACTAGGCTTTGACCCAAATATAAAAGTTGCTCAAAATAATTTTCTCTACAACTTTATATAGGACACTTTTTCTGAAAACCATTTTTAAATCCTCCACATAAATAAAGCCAATTTTGAAATATAAACCATTTTGTTTGACTTATTTTAATTTAGCAAACTATTTTGAACTAGGTCAAAACTCCAACATGAAAAACACCCTACTCAATACTCTCCATTTTATAAAACTATTTGCCACAACAGAAAGCCATTTAAATCATCAAGTCCAATAGAAATCCAAAATCCAAAGAAATAACAAAAGACAAAGCACTCTTATGCACATGAAATGATGCAATGCATGGCTTATGCTTCTTTAGTAGCTAATAAAGTCACTAATGCAGTGCTTGACACGAGGGTGTCACATGAACTATCTATGCCAAATATATAATCAAAGCAGACTATAAGCATTATAACTAAGAATATAATCATTGATGTCTTAATCATATCAATTGTATTGCTATCTAGAACACAATAATGAACAATAAGGTGAACTAGATCATCGAGAAGAACTAAAGTACGAACTAGAACATTAACTAGAACAAGATTATGAATTAGAAGATGAACTAGACGATGAACATGAACTAAATGATGAACTAGAACATAAACAATGAAGAACAATGATGAACTAGAAGAGCAATTGTGAAATAGATCCATAATGTTAATACAAGAGAGAAGATCTTGGGTTTACCGAGCCTTCTCGTGACTAGATCAGGAATCCAAGCGAAGCTTGCCTCCTCTAATCCTATTCTATCTACTAATCTAGGTGGATGTAGTCCTAAAGCTTCCGATTGATCTCCTTCTGGTTGGTCTAACCCTGATGAATGAATTGCCTGAAACCCTGTTGCCTGAGAGAGGGGTCAGGGGTCTGTTTATATAGCCCTGGGCGATGAATCGTGGCCCTTGGATCAAACCGACTTGAGGTACGGTCGAGATGCATCCTGGAGGTCGGTGGAAGTAGCTTGCAGAGGACGGAACCCAGCGGGCCCAGGGGGCGACCGATCGGTCACCTGGTGGGACCGGTCGGTCCCACCAGTCGGCCTCTGGTGGTGTCCTTCCTTGTGGTGTCTTCTTACGTCCCCTGGAGTCTTCTAGAAGTATCCCGACGTGGCGGTTGCGTTATCTCCCGACGGTTTCCTTCTATGGGAAGCTATTGGTGATAATTTCCTTGTTTAGTCCCTGCAGAACCATAACTGACCAAAACTCATGGAATATTGTCAGTTGAAACCCTAAACCTTTGTTGGTGATCATATTCTTGCCCTTTTCATATTTATTTATCTCTTAATTATGATAGTTAACCAGTGTCAACACGCTCCGGCAAGGTGAGGCTCCAAAACCTCTCACAAACACGAACGGTGGTGGCCAAGAACAATCACCAATCTTGCCAACGACCACCTCAACGCCTCCAAGTCGTCTAGGCACCGACAAATGCCAAGAGTAACAAGAAAACTCAATGCCGATGCGAAGAACTATTGCCACTAGATTGAACTTTCTCAAATCACGCACTAGATCACTCAATCTCACTTGGTTTGATCAAATCAACTTGGGAGATGAGTTGGAAGGCTTGCCAATGCTCACTAGTATGCTTAAGAATCAAAATGTGCAAGAGAGATGCCTAGCAAGCCGCCAAGCCCCTTAAATAGGCCACACAAGTCGGCCTAGCCGTTGGATCCCTCAGCGTCCGATGCTCCGATGAGCACCACGTGTCCTTCTGCTACAAATTCAGCCCGTTAGATCCCAACGGTCAAATTCCTTCGTGCCACGGTTAATGTGGCATCGGACGCGCCGATGCCAGGCATCGGACGCTCTGATGCCACTCACTCTTTTCAGCTCGTTTTGGCGCTTCATCGGACGTGCCGGAACGATAGCGCCGGACGCTCAACCCCTGCGTCCGATGACACAACAAAAAGGTTCCAAAACGCTCCAAAACACATCGGACGCGTCCGATGGATCGGCATCGGACGCAGCCCAGCGTCTGATGCTCCCTAGAAAGCACGCTCGCGCCACGTCATAACCATCGAACTCTGCAACAGTGTTTTGCCAGCGTCCGTTGCTAGCGTCTGATGCTCCCTCAACAAATGTCAGTGGTTAGGGTTTGCCACCGGACGCTCGGCCAGCGTCCGATGCTGCCACCAGCAGCGTCCGATGCCCCTAACACAGCACCTTTCAATTTCTAACTTCTACCCTTGCTTCCATGTGCCAACACCAAAGTGTTTCATCACTTGTGTACGTGTGTTAGCATTTTGCAAAGCATTTTCCAAGGGTTTTGTTGGTCACTCACTAGGTCTATAGCATCGATATGTTAGAGAACACCTAGTGGCACTTGAACACCGCATAAGCCGTGAATAATCTCCTCTTAATAGTACGGCTATGTATCCTAAATATGATCACACTCGCTAAGTGTCTTGATCACCAAAACAAAGAGCCCTATAGGTGATACCTTTGCCTTTGGGCTTCTTTGCTCCATCTCTTCTTTTCTTCGTTTCACCAATGGTAGAGCACTTGATCTCTTGAATGCTTGTGGCTATCACCATCCTCCATGGTTGCCACCTTGCTAGCTCCACCACTTGGCTTGGTCACAATCCTTTCTTATAAGCTACACACATGCTTAGCAATAGGATTAGACCAAATAGGTTTCATCAATTAACCAAAACCAAACTAGGGCTTTCACTATTGCACTAAGCATGGATCTTGACATATCAATGAGTGTCCTATTCTTCCTTTCAACTATCCCATTGGATTGAGGTGTATACTTGGCCGAGAATTGATGTTTGATTCCAAATTCATCACATAGCTCATCAACTCTTGTGTTTCTAAACTCACTTCCATTGTCACTTCTCACTTTCTTGATTCTTCTATCAAACTCATTTTGGCTTCTCTTGACAAAAGGTTTTGAATACTCCAAACACTTCACTTTTGTCAACAAGAAAGAAGACCCATGTGTATCTTGTATAGTCATCCACTAACACAAAGCCATACTTGTTTCCCCCAATACTTGTATATGTAGTTGGTCCAAACAAGTCCATGTGCAACAACTCAAGTGCATGTGTAGTGCTCATCATTCCTTTGTTAGGATGGGTGTTTCCAACTTGCTTTCCCATTTGGCATGCACTACATAGCTTGTCCTTTTCAAAGTAAACATCTTTTAGTCCTTTAACCATGTCATGCTTCACTAGCCTCTTTAGTTGCTTCATTCCAACATGTCTCAAGCGCCTATGCCATAGCCAACCCATACTTGATTTGGTGAATAAGCATGTTGTCAATTGAGCTTCACTAGCATCAAAGTCCACCAAATAAAGATTCTCATATCTAAATCCTTTGAAGACCAAATCACTTCCATCAATGCTAACTATCTCCACATTATCAACACCAAATATGCATTTGAATCCCAAATCACATAATTGTGCCACGGACAACAAGTTGAAGTTGAGAGATTCCACTAATAGCACATTGGAGATGCTCAAGTCATTGGATATTGCAATCTTGCCCAAGCCTTTAACCTTGCCTTTCTTGTTGTCACCAAATGTGATTGCATCCGCATGATCATTGCCACTAGTGTTGATTGATTTGAACATTCTTCCATCTCCGGTCATGTGTTGAGTGCACCCACTATCAAGCACCCAATGCCTTCCTCCCTCTTTATAGTTTACCTACAAAAGAGATCAATTCTTTTTAGGTACCCAAACCTTTTTGGGTCCTCCAAGGTTAGTCACCAAGCTCTTGGGCACCCAAATTGCCTTCTTCTTTGGGCCAACCATGGGTGCACCAATATACTTAGCCTTCACACCATTAGTGCCCTTTGTAAGCATATAACAAGAATCAAGTCTAATGGATGAAACATGAGCATTGTTCTTGTTCTTGTTCTTGTTAAAGCAATTTTGCTCTATGTGCCCGGATTGCTTGCAATTATGGCAATACCGACCATTGTTCTTCATAAAACTAGTCTTGTGAGGAGCAAAAGCGGTCTTGCCCTTCTTGGGGGTATAGCCAAGTCCCTCCTTGTTGAGTGGACATCTTTGGCTACCCAAGCACTTAAGCAAGCGGGCATCTCCACCATAGGCATTGTCTAAAGCATGAGTGAGCTCATACACCTTGTTCTTAAGGTTTTCATTTTCTACTACTAATGATGAATCATATGTAGTAGAAGTAGGCATTTTAGTTGAGCTAGATGATGATGATGCATTTGTGAGAGCAACAATAATAGGAGCATAAAAGGATTCATCAAGAATATCACATGTTACTCCTATGTTGCATGTCTCTACAACATCCTCAATCTTACTTTGATTAAGGAGGGAGGAGTGGGCTTCCTTAAGCCTATTGTGAGCTTGGTCAAGCTTCTCATGGGCTTCCTCTAGCCTCTCATGAGTAGACTTGAGCTCATCAAAGGATTGCTCAAGAGCCTTGTTGGCCTTGCGCAATTCTTTGCACTCCTTCCTCTTAGTCTCAATGTAAGAGTGAGCATATTGTAGCATGCTCATGAGGTCCTCCTTTGAGTACTCATCATCATCATCACTCTCATTCTCACTTTCCCTCTCATCGGATGATACCTTAGTGGCCTTAGCCATGAAGCATGTTGATGGAGTGTTGAAGATAGAAGGCTTGCTTGAGATAGCAAGACTAGCCATAGCCTTCTTCTTGGTGGTCTTCCTCTCATCATCACTAGAATCATCATCATCGCTTGAGGAAGCATCACTATCCCATGTGACAACATAGGAACCACCCTTCTTCTTTTCCTTCTTCTTCTCTTTCTTTTCTTTCTTGTCCTTCTTCTTGCTCTTTTTGCGGTCATCATCATCTTCATCACTAGAATAAGGACAATCCGCAATGAAGTGATCCTTGCTCTTGCATCTATAGCATCTCTTGGTCGTGCTCTTGGTTGTATCCCTTCTCTTTCTTGCTCCATAGCCCTTCTTCTTCATGAATTTGTCAAACCTTTTCACGAAGAGAGCCATTTCTTCATCATCTACATCACAACCACTTGAGCTTGCTTCATCATCACTTTCCTCCTTCTTTGCTTTGCCCTTGCTCTTGCTCTTGGAGGATGAAGCCTTGAATGCAATGGTTTTCTTCTTCTTTTCTTCCTCTTGGGCTCCCCCATCCCGTTCCACACGGTATGTGTCTTGTGTGACCACATCACCTAGTACTTGGTTTGGGGTTACCGTGTCCAAACCTTCTCTCACTAAGATAGTCACCAAAGTATCAAACCTTGGTGGCAAGCATCTCAAGAACTTGTGAGAAAAGTCCTTGTCCTCTACCTTCTCTCCCAAGGTCTTCAAGTCATTGATAATGACTTGCAACCGGTGAAACATCTCTGGTATGCTTTCATCATCTTGCATCTTGAACATGGCGAGCTTGTCCTTGAGAATGTATAGCTTGGCACCCTTGACCGCCTTGGTGCCCTCATATGTTTCTTCCAATCTTTCCCATATTTCATTTGCTCTTTCAAGATCCTTGATTTGCTCAAACACCTTTGTGTCAAATGCTTCATAAAATAAGTTGATTGCCACATCATTCCATTGAAGCTTTTCTTCTTCTCTTGGAGTGGTACTTGCGGGGTTAATTAACGCAAAATCATTCTCAATCACTTCCCAAATCTTTCTATTCATTCCTCTTGTGAATGCACACATCTTCCTCTTCCAACAATCAAAGTTGGTGCCGTCAAAATGTGGTGGCTTCCCCATATAGTTGTCAGCCTGGGCATTCGGTTTTAACCGACAATTCGGTTCGGTTAATTCGGTTATTAAAAATTTCAGTTTCTAGAATTCATCACCCGATCGGGTTTTTAGAAAATAAGAAACCGCAGATTTCGGTTTCGGTTTTTTCTATTCGGTTTTCAGTTTCAACCGAAATAACCGAAACATTCTGCTAGCAGTGACAACAGTGTAGAATTACAGAAAAATGAACATCAAGCAACAACATATATTATATATATGTCTTAAGCTGTCTAGACAATAAGCAATAACATGCTAGCAGGAATTAAAAAATAGTGTTGGCATCTAGGAGGGCGTAGAGCAAATCAATAAGCCTCAAGACAACAGTACAGAACAGAGCAGTAGAGGCGTAGAGCACACAGCCGTCCAGGTCCAACACTCGAGCATCAACACTGCGATGTTGTTTGCTGCGACTGCGACCGAGCGCCTTCGCCCTTAGGAGTTCGGCCTCCGTCGCCCACCGCCACGCGCCCGGGATCTACTGGCGGCTGGGGGCTGGGGCCGTCGGGCGTCCGCAGTCTGCCGGCGCGCTGGCCGCTGGCCGCCTGGCCTAGACGCCAGTAACGCTGGCCGCCGTGGCGCCGTCCCTGTCCAGGCGATTTAGGGTTTGGGTGCTGGGATCGGGCGTCTGAGAATGGGGATTAGGGAATCACCAATCGCGCCGGTGCCGCTGCGGCCTGCGGGATCACGGGATGGATGGGGCGTGCCGCGTGCAACTGCAACTGCGGGATGGCCTAATGGGTCGTGGTGGGCTGCTGCCTGCGTGATGGCCTATTGGCCTGATGGGTGCCTGTGTGTCTAGTGCTCTGTCGCGTACTTCGGTTATTCGGTTAAATGGTTCAGTTTGCGCATAAAGCCAAAGCCGAAGCCGAACACCGAACACTCCAAAACCAGAAACCGAACCCACAACCAAAAACCGAAAAAACCGACAATTCGGTGCGGTTCGGTTCGGTTTGGTTTGCGGTTAAAAAGTGCCCAGGCTGATATAGTTGATTTGAGCCATTTTAACACCGGAGGATGTTAAGCCTCAAACAAACGGTGACCACGGCTCTGATACCACTTGAAAGGTCCAAATTGGCTAGAGGGGGGTGAATATCCTAATTAAAAATCTACAAAATTACTTAGACAAACACTATTAGTATAACAAATGGCGAAGCTTATTGCACTAGCCTAATAATGTGTTGCAAGTCACCTATCCAACAATTCTACCTAATATTTCTATGTCACACAATCAACTATAGGTAATAACAAATGCGGAATAGAACAATATGGCTCTAGCACAAATATGATACACAAAGAATGTATATGAAACAAGTGTGTGCACAAGATATACTAAGCAAACTAATCACAACTAACTAAACAAGATATATGACAAAGGAAGAATATCTACGCAAATGAAATAGCTCAAGGTAAGTACATAAAGTAAATGAGCTAGATAGAGATGGTTTCACCGAGCCTTTGGGATCGCCTAGTAGAAAGCCAATCACCGGTGAAATCCACTTGTGAAGCCAATCATCGAGAAGAATTCACAATCACAATAAGCACACGGGACACCAAGATTTATCCTGAGGTTCACGTGCTTGCTGGCACGCTACTCTCCGTTGTGTCGACCAACACTAGGTGACCCGGTGGCTAATCGGCGCAAAGCCAAGCTCACAAAGAGCGCCACAAGAATCTACCACTAGTGAGGTAGCTCAATGACACGAGCAATCCACTAAGGAAGCCTCTTGCCGCTCCGGCAAGGTGAGGCTCCAAAACCTCTCACAAACACGAACGGAGGTGGCCAAGAACAATCACCAATCTTGCCAACGACCACCTCAACGCCTCCAAGCCGTCTAGGCACCGGCAAATGTCAAGAGTAACAAGAAAACTCAATGCCGATGCGAAGAACTAGTGCCACTAGATTGAACTTTCTCAAATCACGCACTAGATCACTCAATCTCACTTGGTTTGATCAAATCAACTTGGGAGATGAGTTGGAAGGCTTGCCAATGCTCACTAGTATGCTTAGGAATCAAAATGTGCAAGAGAGATGCCTAGCAAGCCGGCCAAACCCCTTAAATAGGCCACACAAGTCGGCCTAGCCGTTGGACCCGAAACAGAGGCATCGGACGCGCCGGTGTCGGGGCCATCGGATGCTCCCTTAGCGTCCGATGCTCCGATGAGCACCACGTGTCCTTCTGCTACAAATTCAGCCCGTTAGATCCCAACGGTCAAATTCCTTCGTGTCACGGTTAATGTGGCATCAGACGCGCCGATGTCAGGCATCGGACGCTCTGATGCCACTCACTCTTTTGAGCTCGTTTTGGCGCTTCATCGGGCGTGCCGGAACGATAGCACCGGACGCTCAACCCCTGCGTCCGATGACACAACAGAAAGGTTCCAGAACGCTCCAAAACACATCGGACGCGTCCGATGGATCAGCATCGGACGCGTCCGATGGATCAGCATCGGACGCAGCCCAACGTCCGATGCTCCCTGGAAAGCACGCTCGCGCCACGTCATAACCATCGGACTCTGCAACAGTGTTTTGCCAGCGTCCGTTGCTAGCGTCTGATGCTCCCTCAACAAATGTCAGTGGTTAGGGTTTGCCACCGGACGCTCGGCCAGCGTCCGATGCTGCCACCAGCAGCGTCCGATGCCCCTAACACAGCACCTTTCAATTTCTAACTTCTACCCTTGCTTCCATGTGCCAACACCAAAGTGTTTCATCACTTGTGTACGTGTGTTAGCATTTTGCAAAGCATTTTCCAAGGGTTTTGTTGGTCACTCACTAGGTCTATAGCATCGATATGTTAGAGAACACCTAGTGGCACTTGAACACCGCATAAGCCGTGAATAATCTCCTCTTAATAGTACGGCTATGTATCCTAAATATGATCACACTCGCTAAGTGTCTTGATCACCAAAACAAAGAGCCCTATAGGTGATACCTTTGCCTTTGGGCTTCTTTGCTCCATCTCTTCTTTTCTTCGTTTCACCAATGGTAGAGCACTTGATCTCTTGAATGCTTGTGGCTATCACCATCCTCCATGGTTGCCACCTTGCTAGCTCCACCACTTGGCTTGGTCACAATCCTTTCTTATAAGCTACACACATGCTTAGCAATAGGATTAGACCAAATAGGTTTCATCAATTAACCAAAACCAAACTAGGGCTTTCACTATTGCACTAATGCAACAAAACAAAACAAAAACTGGTGAAACAAACAAAAAGCTAAAGAATAACTAATGCAAACAAACTAAAAAAATATGAACTACAACATATAAAATGTCTACTGCAACATTGAAAACACATCCAGTGCAACAGCAGGGGAGAATCTGCTGCAACAAAAAGGAGAGAAACTATTGCAGCATAAGCACTACTAATGCAACATTGGGGAAAACATCGATTGAGAAACAAAAATCTATAGCAACATCGGGGAGAGCTGCTGCAACAACAAAAAAAAAGCTATTGAAACATGTTTCGAACTACTCCTGCAACATCAGAGAATCTCCTATTGCAACAACCATAAAAAAATACTGTTGCAACAATCCACATCATTTGTTGCAACATTTAAAAACAATCATTGCAACAAAGTGTGAGATCTGACTCACCACAACCCTAGCCACCACCAAACCCTTAGATCCAGAGGAGGACGAGGAAGAAGACAGCCAGATCGAGAGAAAAGGTTGAGGGAGAGGAGTCTCCGAGGATGAAGAGGAAGGAATAGTTCAGATCCACGAATGATCGACCTACCTCGCTGGAATCCCACCGTCGTCGAGCTTCTCTTAGGTCCAGAGCTTGAGGAGGGAGGTAGGGGAGGAGGAGTGTCGACGAAATATGGTCGATAGCCCACCTAGGGGTATACCCAAGGTGGTAGATTAGCGGGGAAGGCGCGGGGAACAACGATCCGGACGTGACACAGGAACGAAACTAGATGAACACCGGGGTTTATCCAGGTTCGGGCCGCCGAGTTCAGCGTAATACCCTACGTCCTGCGTCGAGTTGTCTACTCTGTATATTGATGAACGTGTTTTTTAGAGGGGGCCCCTGCTCGCCTTATATAACCGCGGGGAGCAGGGTTACAGATCCTAGAAGATCAGATCTCATGATACAATAAGGAAACCTAGTCGATTACAATTCCATATCGTGAAGAACACGATATCTTTCCTAACCGACTACGCTTCCTCGCTTTCCAAGCCTAAGAAGGCGTCCGTGCCGTCATCCGACCAGCTAGGCCGCCTGTCCGACCAGCTGGGCCTCAACATCACGAACCTTCATAGCAAGTTGGGCCGGCTTTCATGAAGCAGCCCGAGTCTAGCCGTGAGGGTACCTGGGTTTATACCCCCACAAGGAGTGTGCGGCTCTTAGCCTCCGCCATCTCTCTCGGTGGCATGGAGGCAGGAGCACAGAGGAGGGACAGAGGAAAGGAGGAAGAGGGAGGGAGAGAAGCACTGCTCGCCAGGTCGCATGCGTGGAGGCACACGGGAGGAAGCGGACGACCACACGGGAGAGAGCGGCCGACACGCGTGAAGGCACGGGAGAGAGGCAGTGGCGCGAGCGACGCCGCCGAAGGAAACGACGGAGTGAAAAGCGTGCGTGTGGGGCGGTGTGGCGCATCTTGCGCATCCTGATATTTTTACTAGGGAAGTAGAAAAGAGATGGGCCGGTAGCATGGATAGACCCAAGAAGTGGCGTCCGATCGAACGGACGCCCGACGGTAAGCATTACCGATAAAAATATGCAATTATGGGATCCGTGCCAGTCAAATTGATTCAAGTTTGACTAAAATTATAATAAAAAGTATTAGTATTTATGTCATTAAATAAAATTATTATAAAAATATATTTTATTACTAATCTAATGGTATATTTTTTGTATCAAGGATGTTAGTACTTTTTTATATAATTTTGGTTAAAGTTTGAAATGTTTGACTCTTCTATAAGCGAGAATTGCATGTTTTGTTGGACGAAGGGAGTATATACTGTACATTGATACTATTTTATATAAATTTATTTAGTCAATTTTTATTTAAAAAAGTTTGTAGTACACCTAAAGAATAGGGTGTAGTACACCCGGTGTGCAGTGGAGGCTGAGGCGGTCCGCCCAGCAACCAACATTTTTGACAACTGAAAGAAACCACACAGGATACTGTTTTGACGCTGATGCTGGTGCTGGTTCCCGCTTTTTGACAACCTTCATTATTAGTTGTCCCTCTTCAGCATTTGGGTTTGGTGATTATGGAATTAAATGAAGTCCGTAACAAAAAGCACGACGAGAACCTAGTCAAAACAAAGAAAAAAAAGGTGATAGTGATAGGCGATATACTAGGAATAGAGGATTGGACACGACTTTTTTTTTATTGTTATATATAGGGGGGCAGGCGGGCGAATGGACGCAACTTCTCCTAGAACCTCTGGGATGAGGAGGAAACGAAGAGGGGATAGCGTGACGTGGGGATAATTAGTTTTTGCTTAGCGCGGGAAGACATGACGTGGGGATACTCTGTCACGGGAGAAGAAGTCACGAGATAAAATGAAGGAAGGCTGTCAACGGTGATTTCACTCGGTTTTTAATGTTTTAGAAATAACGTTTAAACTTTTTGTGGGGATGAAACTTTTTTCCCTTTTAATTTTATACAAAAAGCTGATGTGATATCTTATTTAATGTGTATGAAATCTACTCTGAAACTATATTAAAACTGGTCTTAGTGTGTGTCTTAAATGCAAGTTTCGAATAAATAGGACCAATGCGTGGCTTATCATTATTTATTGATTATAGATAATTGGTGAAACTAAATTCCAGAAAAAAAATATAAGCTGAGAACTGTTGTAAGGTTAGGCGGTTTGCTAGGAAAACCAACACGTTACACACATTCCGGCCAGAGAACATCCCGAGACACGTTACTAGAGAGGTTGTTTAGGCTGTGTTCAGTTCCTGAAATTTTTTGGTAAAGTTTTTTATCACTTTCGTTGTTATTTGATAAATTTTGTCTAAACATGGACTAATTAGACTCAAAAGATTCGTCTCGACATTTACATACTAAAAGTATAATTAATTATTTTTTCTACCTACATTTAATACTTCACACATGCATCTAAAATTAGTGTGACGAATCTAGAAAAATTTTGGGAAACTAAGTAGGACCTTAGTTGTTTCTTTCTCTATTTCTTTTTTTTTTTGTGTGTGTGGTGGGTGGATGGGGGGAGCTTCCAGGAAGTACTTTGTATATCTATATTCCATGTCGCTTGTCGGTATAAATACTCCATCCGTCCATAAAAACATGCAATTTTAGAACAGTGTCATGGTTTAGTATATCTAGTTTGATTAATTATAGATAAAATTATATTCATATTTATGATATCAAATAAATACCATTAGATTCGTTATGAAATGTATTTTTTTAATAAATGAATTTGGAGTCGTAAATGTGAATAGTATTTACTTCTGTGTTCGTGAAAAGCTCCATCCCTGGGCGCCGGAGCAAACTACGCTTGGCCTAAAAGGAAAGGAGAGGTATGTATGAAACCCTGCTCTCTTTGAACCTCAGTTCCTCACATCCAGTGACCAGTTCTGCAAGAAAATCTTGTTTCACTTTCCTGAGAACAAAAAAAAAATGGAAATCTTGTTCCTTTTGGCATTTGTCGTTCTCGTAGGATGAATGAGCGCACTCTTAATACGACAAAGCTGCTACAGTCACTTTTTACAAGAAAGAAAGAAATATTCCACTCACGGAAATGCTGGTATGGTATTGCGATGAGCAGGTCGGTGCCTCTCGCGTCTCGGCGCAGCGGAGAGAATGGATGCTCCTCCTCCCATGATCGGGCTCTGCGTCATCTCCGTCGCGGTCGCCGTCGTCACGGCGACTGCCGAGGTTCAGCCGGGGATGTACTCATTGCCGCTTGCGCTCTGCGTCGCCTTTAACTTGGGGGTTATGCTCGTGATTCACGGCGTCGTCGCGCACGCTAGTGGACGCCGCCGGGCATGAAGTCGGCGAGCAAAAAAAAAAAAAAAAAAACATGCTGGCGAGATGGCTGGTCGCCGTGTCAGCAGTCGCAGCAGCAACTCCAGCACCATCTTGGGACTTTCTGCACTCGTGGCTGAATCCTACTTTTGAATAAAATATGTTACTGCTATTTGTCATGTACGCCTATGCTTTCCAGCGCGCCGGCTACTAGTACTTGTCAATTTGTCATGTGTCTTTTTCTGGGTTTGGTTGAGTTTCGCCTCTTTTGCGATTGTCACCCAGACCCGGGCAAGTTTTATTAACCCATCATTACAATGAACAGAAACGCTTAGACGATCCGCAGTGCTGTGCGGTAAAGCATCCTTTAGCGGAACAAAAACCTGCACTGGTGCACGCTAAACGACCCATGCGTCCGAGCCAGCCTTCAAATATAGCGGCATGAGACTATGCGCACCGCGACCTGGAAACGATCCTCTAAACAAATATACCGTAGGACATAGAGGATGAAGGCAGTGCACTGGGGTACGTTAAACAATACTGAACGGACATCCATCCTCCAAATCTAAGGCCTTGTTCACTTCCCAAAATCACCCAAAATATTTTGTGCAGTGCAATTTTTAGACGTATGCATGGAGCACTAAATGTAGGTAAAAAAATAACTAATTGTACTTTTAGTCTGCTCATGTCGAGACGAATCTTTTGAGTTTAGTTGGGTCATGTTTGGACAAAGTTTATCAAATAACAACGAAAGTGCTACATTAACTTTTCGTCGAATATTTCGCGAACTCAACAAGATCTAACGTCTTCGGGTATATGCGCTAAACGACATAGGCCATGCAGGCAGGCCCTGCCGCGCGCGCAGCGAGGCGGAGAAATCATGTGCGTGTGATGGAGAGGTGAGAGTACGTGCGGGCCCCACCTAAAATGTTATATCTCACAAACCGAAAATCCAAATTAAATTCCGATTGCACCATTGAATTCGTTGCAATTAATTCTTCAAAACTAGATCTTTCATGGATATATTTAGATAAAGTGACAAATGGGCCCACAGTGGATAGAGGATGATATAGAGGATAGATGGATGCGGGAGAAATGAGTATAGAGGAGAGAATCTTGATGACTAGGCAATATATAGGATGAAAATAGAGGAACGTGAGTGCGGATAGTCTGAGAGAGATAGAGGAGAGAGTTGATAGCGGACCCCACTGTTTAACTAGCTAAAAAATTGCTATAACTCAAAAACCAAAAAATCAAATTAAATTCCGATTGCACCATTAAATTTGTTACAATAAATTTTTCAAAACAAGATCTCACATGAATATATATAGATAAAATTTATAAAGGATGATAAGTGAGGGCCGTTGTTGGAAGAGGATAGAGTATGAGATATAGAGGATGAATGAGTGCAAGAGAAAGTGATATAGAGGAGAGAATCTTGATGATCAGGATAGAATATTCATTTTAGATGATAGATATAGAGGACGATGAGTGCGGATAGTCTTAATTCCTTAAACAAACTGATCATTACAAAGATGAGCTAAATACTATGAAATGGACGACTATCCACATAAAAAAACAAATGATGATGTTTTAAACAAATATTTATATATAATTATAAGCGAAAAAACAGAACGGTATGAACTAAAGCTAATGTGACAGAAAAGATGAATTCATAACTTATAAACTACAAAATATCAACCTACTTTGGCACAGCAGCTGGGAAATCCGTACTGTACAATAATTAGAAAACAACTGTTACACATAAATCACATAAGCCAAAAAAAAAACTTCAGAACAGAATTCTTACAAATATGTTTGAATCTCTCACTGTCATAAAAGTTCAAGGAAGCACATAAAACTTGCTACACACAGTAGATACAGGGAAAATAACATCAGGTGCCAAAATTTATGTCAGTACAACAATTATTTCTACCAGTACATGTACTGATGATGTCATCAACCCATTGATAGGTTGCTTATCCACATACCGGAAATTGAAACAATTGCCACATGCTGGCGTTCTTGGCTCTGAATCCATTTATCTGAAAATGGACTGTCCACATAAAAAAAAAACAAATGATGATGTTTTAAACAAATATTTATATAATTATAAGCGAAAAAACAGAACGGTATGAACTAAAGCTAATGTGACAGAAAAGTTGAATTCATATTAACTTATAAACTACAAAATACCAACCTACTTTGACACAACAGCCTGGGAGATCCGTACTTCAGTACAATAATTAGAAAACAATTGTTACGCATAAATCACATATGCCAAAACAAAAAAAAAACTTCAGAACATACTTACAAATATGTTTGAATCTCTCACCGTCATAAAAGTTCAAGGAAGCACATAAAACTTGCTACACACAGTTGATACAGGGAAAATAACATCAGATGCCACAATTGCCATATATGCTGGCTTTCTTGGCTCTGAATCCATTTCTCCGAAATTAGCACATAGTCACGACGGCTAAGCATTTTTCAAATCAGAAATCAGTCTCATGTGTATAAACAAATTTAAAAGCTGCAAGTACTCTTGTGCAAACTAATATAATTCTCGACTTTGATTCGGGAATGAAAGAAAAGCATACGAATCAAGATAGAGCTGCATCTTCTCTTCACCAAATTAACAAAATGAACATAGCAATACACAAGGCAATTAGGCAAAGTAGTATGATAAGGGAATACAAATTGATTTCCTACAACAATATTTAATTGGCTTACATTTCTGTTGCGGCACATCAATATATTCCAGAGACTGTTATGTTTTGACCTCTTGGCATGTGAAAAGAATTCATGGTTTCAAAATCGGTAAAGGTCAACCTGGAGTTGATACAAGACTTAATCACGAAAGTAGCTTTTGACTATTTGTTGCATGTGGTTTCTCATTCATGTAGTGGTGATGGTTCATGTAGGAAGTAGGGACTGTTTTAAACTGAGATACGATGATAATACTTGGTGAAAAAATTACAGGTTAGAAGCATGGGTGACCTACTTAATCTATTCGGAAAATTTATGTCCACGTATCGCAGTCATCATGGAGGCAGTTCAGTTCCCTATTGTAAGAAAATAGCATGTACTTGAAATAGATGAATTCCCATCGTTTGTATACATGAAGCATTTGAGGCTAAACTTTGCAGGTTACAAACAACACGAGCAATGCTACTAGTTTTTTTTTAGCAGTGGTATTTTGATCCTGAAATGTGGGAAGCATACAGGGGACTGGGTCCTTGCTATATCCAAGACAGCAACAACTTGCCTACTTGGGTTAGCTCAAACTGGCACCCTCCAACAAGTTTCACATAAACAGCTCAACAAAAGATGATCCTTTTCTATCAGAATTTTTAGTGGAATTTTGTTTGATTTGAACATCCCTTTTTATTTACTCACATATCCAATAATCATTTTTTGAGTATTAGCTATTAATCTAATCACGTCTAATCTCATAGATGGCATAGCAACTGACAGTTTAAGAACCCAAACCTGTAATAGAGACATCTGCAAGATATACTGCAGCTTCTCCCTTCAGCTAATTATGTTTGACAGCATCAAATTTGGGGGTAACTGGATGGTAAGACCAGCAGGAAAACAATTAGTAGCACACATAATCCAAAGTTAGGACTGGCTTGCACTTCGCAAATACTGAAAGACAGGAGTATCACTCAGCAGGGTCAAGTTAGAACATGAAAATTGCATCATACAAGAGCATCCACACAGCTAGTAAAGGAGGAGAGGGACTCTAGAAAACCAAGCAAGACAAGGTCAAAACTAACAAATGGAGATATTCACAGGAAAGGCACTTGTCTTGCTCCCTGGGAAGTAGCACGCAGAACCGAAGAAGGGGGTTTATTATCAACATGAAGCAGCAAAATACAGGGGGTTTATTATCAACATGAAGCAGCAAAATACAGCACTACTACTCAAATATTTGGACAAGTTTTACAACAAAGCTGATCTCTCTGTAGAAACAGTGACACTCCACCGCATGCCAAAAATCCTGTTGGGTCTTTCAGGTGGAAAGAAATTATGAAGCTAATGGACAGTTTTCTTCATTTGACAAACTGTCATCCAAACAGGGGATCCTCAGTCATGCTCTGGACTGACAAATGGCACACAAACCTGATCCTAAACTCCTTCCCACAGCCCTACTCATCATATGCTAAGAAACCAAAATGCTCTATCAAGTTTTTTTCTGGTAAAAGATTTGGATAGACTCTTCCATCTTCCTTTATCAATACAAAAGCTCCCAACCAATTGGTTGATCTCCAAACATTTTTTTAGAAGGGAGAGTATGGGATGAAAATGAAGATGATAAATGGATATACATATGGGGTTCAGACAAATAAAGCAGCAAAAAAGAAGCTAACTCTCATCTGCAAGGCACAGATTTATAGCAGTCATATTTTAGAGAAGTTGTCATCACAGCCTGTTGGGTAGTCTGGACTACCAGAAACAGAGCTATCTTCGATAATGCAAGTTTCTACATTTCTAGATGGAAAGAAGACTTCAAGGCAGAGCTTGGATTGGTGTGCAACAAAGCCAAGCTAATTGTGAAAAATCCTCTAATTCTGTGGATAGAGAGCATCACCTAATGATTTCCCCCCTTTTTCCTTCTTGGGCTTTGACAGTCTTATAATTTGTACAAAAATACTGCGACAGCTGAGGAAGAGGGGCACCAGCGGAGCGGCGACCATCGCGAGTCGAGCGAGACCTTGCTGCTCCTCCCCACCGCAGG